>MU679496.1:113240-139975 GCA_026770625.1 Nicotiana glauca | reverse complement strand
GGAATAACAATATTGGTGTATTAGTGAGTAGTAGATATAAGTTTATGTGGGTTCGACACTCAACTTATCACTTTAATACTTGTACGACCACGTATACTTGCGTGTGCGTTTGGGACCAACAAGTTTTTGTATAATCATCTTCTAAAATCAGTGCTTTCTTAAATCAACTCGCGATTAATTCAGTGCCTTAATCTCTGACAACTGTATCCGAGTTGCCTAATGCAAACTTTCTGTCCAAATATATGTGTTGAACCAATCCGCTCACTGCTTAATTTTTATCTAAGAACAAATCAGTATTTGTCAAGGCATGCTAACTATATGATTATTTGTTTTCTGGGGGATTGTTTGAGCTTTATTTGCTTGTTTATTCTTCCCTTTATTTGATACTTGTTTTGAATGTCGAGCTAGAATTTTATCCTTTAAACTCCACAAAGGCCTCCATCCCTTTCTTTCCTTTTAGGATTAGAAGTCCTAATACCCCGGGACTGATAGGATTGGGACGGGTATTAGCATGCGATAAGTAAACGATACCGTTCCGCGCTTTAATACCTTAACAGGGTGGGGAGGGTAGACATGGAGATGATGATTACACGATAACACTATGTGTACAATTGGGTACCAGTGTTGTGCGAATGATCCATGTAATGTATAAACCTAGGACTCCCCTCTCCTTTTATTAGTTTTAACAATTTTTTTTGAACTTTAAAAGCTGCTGCACTTTCAACTTATGTTTCTCACACGATTTTTGGTTTGCTTGCACTAATTTCTTGACTTCTTCCCTCTACTTGCACATTTCTTTTACAACTAAACTGCTCCCTTTCTGAATTTCAGCACTTCTTTTAACCTTTTTGTGATTCCTGTTATACTTGTTAGTTTATTCGCATTTGCATTTAAAGTCACAATTGTAGCATGGCTGGGAACCACACTAGTGGATCTTGAGGGGTGCCTAACACCTTCCCCTCGAGATAATTTCAAGCATGTCACACCTCCTTTTTCCGCCCCCGCGAGGGGTAAAGGAGTTTTTTCCAATTAAAGGACAATCGAAACGAGATTTATTATTAACATTTAGAGTCGCCACTTGGGAGATTTATGGTGTCCCAAGTCACCGGTATAATCCCGAATCGAGGAAAAGGATGACTCTATTTAACAGTCCGCGAACCAGAAATCCGGATAAGGAATTCTGTTAACCCGGGAGAAGGTGTAAGGCATTCCCGAGTTCTGTGGTTCTAGCACGGTCGCTCAACTGTCATGTTTAGCTTATTCATCTGATTTTTATACATGGTGTAACTTATATGCCAATTTTAAATTTTAACCGCTTTTATTTAATTTATCAAAGAAAATTGAACGTCGTCTGAGACATGTCTTTGGATTGCGCCGCATGAAATGAACCCGCAATCCTGAACACATCTGATTCGACGTTTTGGGATTTGGATTTGGGTCGCTGAAATGCACACCCGAATTTAAGAAGGTAAGATTATTAAGCACGCGCGTAAAGAGACTATCGTGTTATTATTTTTTGGGGAAAGCCGTGAAATTCACTAAACGACCCCTCCCGAAATCTAAGCAGTTAATATATACACTTATGAGGGCCCCACATCTTGTGCATTTTCATTTGGCGAGGCTCGTCTCATTTTATTTTAACAGGATAATCCTACAGTGACTACATTTTGTCTATTTTTTTTGTCTCTAAAATGAAAGAAGAAAAAGTCCTAATTAATTTAACATGCTTATGAGTTGAGGCCTAGTCCAACGTTCAGTTCGCAGAAAATGGACTCGAGTTCGATTTAGCATAGGCAGGTCATTGTCAATTGCATTACAGGATGAAGCTAAACACAATATTTCAGATTTTTAGCAAGTGGGCTGCTTTCAATTATTATCCACCTATTGTTGGCGGTATTGAAACCTCTATGACTAAGGAACTAACGGGTTCAAACAGGCGAATTCAATAGTGAAAGAAAAAATGAACTCATGCTATCTTCATCTCATTGCCATTATTTAGATGTTGGACAATAATGGACATACATTAAACATGTACTATCTAACAGGTAAATTAAAATAAACAGAGTACTCTTCATGGCAGCCTCATCCTTTTTTTACTAAGAGCATACATGGAAATTCATAAACTAAGTTACTATAAAATTGCTCAGTTATGCATCACAACTAACTACATGATTCTAATACAGGAAAAGAACTATTATATGCAACTTAATGCTCCATATACAACTAATAGTGAACTCAAAATAACTTCAACTTTTCTATTTTTGTATTCATGCTTCAAGTTCAGCTTACAGGATTCAGTGAATAAATTCTGTACCTGGTATTGGAAAGCAAAAGAAGAAGAGGAATGATCAGCACAGTAGTAGTATACACAACAACAACAAACTCAGCAACACAGAACAACCCAGTAACAAACAGTAGCATAAAACCCAAGAATCAATGAAACAGTTCAGATTTTTTTCTTTTCACTAGAACAGAAACACTCTAAAAAATCACTCAACTTTGTGTGCAAAATACAGCCTATAAAACACTCTATATCTCTGACTTAGCAAGATAATAGCCAGCCAGTTTTCCTTCTCTCTTAATACTGAACTTTCAGATCCAAAAGCCAGCCCCTTTTATGTCAAAACTGATCCTATTTATAACCAGGAACAGACCTCTAAGGTCTGCCTTGAAGCTATCAGACCTAGACCTGCCCATTCCCCTTTGATTCCCACTCCTACTTGTCTTCTTGATGCAAGTTATTTTTGCTCCCCACACTTGGTTCCCATTGTACTAATCAAGAGTCATGGGTGTGTTAGAATATTCATATTAAACCCCATGCCCTTGTGTTATGTCCCCCACTGATATTAAACTAAGGTTAATTATTAACCAACTTGATAGACCCTCTTAGTTAATTCTAATTAGACCCTACTAAATCCCAAAATTGCCCTTAACCCCTGACGATTATTGTTCTGCCCTAATAGTCAGTATATAAACCTCTCTAAATTTAACTAACACTGATTATTAACTACTAAACAACCACACAGCTATAACCAATCCTAGTCAAATTTAGGCAGTGATTCATATAGAGTTGAAGCAAGGCAGGTGATCCAATATGCAAAACATGGGTGATTTTCAAATGGGCAATCATTCGATCCAAAAGAGGAGATGAACACATTCATAAACTCATCTTGATCGCACAAATCAAACAGAAAGAACAAGAAGACAAACATACTGGAAAAATGAAACTATCATCATGTGATTCTCGTATTCAAATACAAGAAACTAATTGACGACATTTAGTCAATCGACTATATGAGCCATAACAGACAACAAACACACAATAAACAAACAGGCCACCAAATGAATTCAGTGGCTTTGGGCAAAACAGGGGACCAAAGTGAACTAACTACTCGATGATGTTAATCAAATCGAATATATAGTCTATAACACATATTTAACACATGAAATAGAAAAATCAACCAAACAAAGGGTCTTTGAAGATGTCCAGAATAAATTGAAAGAAAAAAAATCGAAAAATCAAATAAACTAAACTAAACATGTAAACAGATGAAAATATGAATATAGAACAAAAGAAAAATAAAAAGGTACCTCAGAACTTAGGCGACCTAGGTTCGAACTCGGACTGACCGCTTTGAGGTCGAACAGACCTTAGTCGAAGTGTTCTCAACTGAGAACACCTCGATTAAAGTCGATTAGACCCCAAGTCCCTAATTAATTGGATAGATTTCATCATCAGGTTTTCTAGGGTTCTTGAGGGCTCGATTTGGGGTTCGAACAGTTCTGGTCAGATTCGAAGGGAACCAAAGTTATTCATGGTATGAGGGAGGTTAGGGGAGTGACTGGTGTGAATTTGGGGCTGGTTGGTGTAAGTTAGGTTTTTGCTTGAATATTCAAACGAAGATTCGAAACGTTTGGGGAGGATTCGAACCAAACGACCACTGGAATTGGATTCAGGGTGGTTGAGTGGCCCTAGGGTGTTAAGATGGTGGCCGACGGCGTTGTTGCCGTCGGGTTTCGGGCGCTGGGATAGGGTGGCGGATAGGGTTAAACCCTAGCTCATCTCTGATCTTTGAGATGATGAACAGGAGACGAGAGGGGGGGTTTGGTTTGGGGGGATGGGGTAGGAGGTTAAGTTTATATAGGGGCGGGGTGGATGGATCTGGGCCATCCGATCAAGCCTGATCAACGGCCTGGATCCTTTCATTAAAAGGAGACGACGTCATTTGGTTAAGTGACGAGATTGGGTCGGTCTTTGGGTGAAATGGGTCGGGTTATGGTAAGGGACTGAGACCGTTAGATTGAACAAGATGAATGGCTCAGATCAATTCGCATGAAACGACGTCATTTGACTTAAGTCGGGAGCTGCACTGGACCGTTAGATCTGTTTGATCAACGGTCCAGATCTGATAGGCTTGAAATAGCGTCGTTTGAGGGTCTGGGAGATCAAGGACCTGGACTGGGTCGTTCAAATGCTTTGGGCCTGATTTGTTGGTCTAATTTTGGGCCCAATCCGAGTTTTTTCTTCATTTTTTCAACTTTTCTTTTTCTTCTTTTAATTTCTAATTCAACAAAATTCCTAAGTAAAATGTAAAACCAAAATTAAACACCAAAATATTAATTGACCCTTAACAACAACTAACACACAAGTTAAAATATTTAATTAAAATAAAATCACACAATGGCACATTTAAATGACAAAAAATAGAATAAAAATGCATATTTTTGTGATTTTCCTTTTTAAAACCAAATCAGGGTTTAATTAATTCTTAAATGCACAATTAACTCCTAAATATGCATGCAACGTGTATTTTTGTATTTTTCCATTAATTAAACAAGATGAACATTCACAGACAAAAATGATTATCCACAATGTCACGCAAAATTCTCAAAATTATACCCTAAGAGAATTTGCTTTAATTTTTCGATTTCTTTTGGAGTAATTTTCGTGAAGCAAAAATCACGTGCTCACAGCTGCCCCTCTTTGCCCAAAAACACAAAGAGTTTTCGTGCAAAGATAAAGTGAGCGGATACAAGCGATTTTTGCCCGTTGGAATACTTCGTGTGAAGCATTTTGAAAAGGTTTAACCGAACCTTTGCTCCAAAGGCCTCCTACATATCCCTGGCTAAAAGGGAATCAAGTTAATGTAGTTCGGGAAGTTTTTGTAGCTGGGACTACCATAGGACTGCGGTTTTGCTGTTACTGTTGCTGCATGCTGTTACTACTGCTTTACCGATCTCTTTATTACACCGTGCTAAAAAAAACAAGAAGCTAGGCTAAACTAAGGATTACTAGCTCTTTTCTATCTTCAACTTGCTCTTGTTGCCTTGTTTTCTTGTCTGCTTGTGTTTCCTCCGGTGCTTCTTTGTTCTGAAAACTGCTGGGGATGACACTAGCCTCTTGCCTTTTCTGATCAAAAGTTTCATCATTTCATTCTGTCCGCTGGGGATGCGGTTTCCTTCATTATGCTAGGGTTTTTTGTTGTAACCTTCTGCCTTCCGATGGGTTACTGATTTCAAGACATGAAATGTAACGACTGAACTGTAATGCCTCCATTCTATGGGTGGGCTCCCGAATGCAACAACTAAAATGTATTCCCTCGTTATACAGGTGGGTGCCTAATTGCTAAGACATGAAAAGTATTCCCTCGTTATACAGGTGGACGCCTAATTGCTAAGACATGGAAAGTATTCCCTCATTATATAGGTGGACACCTAAATGCAAAAACATGAAATGTATTCCCTAGTTGTACAGGTGGGCACCTAATTGCTAAGACATGAAATATATTCCCTCGTTATACAGGTGGGCGCCTAAATGCAAAATACATGAAATGTATTCCCTAGTTATACAGGTGGGCGCCTAAATACAAAAAAAACATGAAATGTATTCCCTAGTTATACAGGTGGGCGCCTAATTGCTAAGACATGAAATGTATTCCCTCGTTATACAGGTGGGCGCCTAAATGCAAAAAACATGAAATGTATTCCCTAGTTGTACAGGTGGGCGCCTAAATACAAAAAACATGAAATGTATTCCCTAGTTGTACAGGTGGGCGCCTAATTGCTAAGACATGAAAAGTATTCCCTCGTTATACAGGTGGGCGCCTAATTGCTAATACACGAAAAGTATTCCCTCGTTATACAGGTGGGCGCCTAATTGCAAAAAACATGAAAATGTATTCCCTTTATAAGTTTCCTCGTTCCTCCGAGAAAATTTTCGACAATGGCAGAAAATTTTCTGCCCCAATTCTGGTGATCTTCCTTGTGGCATGTCTTTCTGCCATCATCAATATTTTATTTTCCTGTTTCAAATCAAAGAAAATTCTGTTAGTTTAAAACGTGGTGAGTGGTGGTGCCACTCATGCTGGGTGATGGTTTTTACTTTTCCCTTTTCCCTGCTCTGCGTTCCCAAAACTTGTCGGGGATGATGTTATTTGCTGGGGATGATATTTCTGCTGGGGATGGTTTTTCCATTTATCCCTTCCCCGCTCTGTGTTTCAAAACTCGCTGGGGGGTTATTTTGCTGAGGATGAATTTTCCTTTTTCTCCTTCCCCACTTTGTGTTGTCCGACCACCTCGGAACTTGGTTAATAATTTGTCGGAGTTGTTCTTATATCTCGCGAATCTGCTGGGGATCCTCTTGGAACTTGGTCGACAATTTTCTCAACTGTTGTTCTTCAGTTTTTCTCCATACTTCCCCTGACATTCTGGACCAATTCATTATTTGGTCTTGCAACAAACGTCTTTTTGTTTTGTTGCCTTATCTTCGGCTTGCCTTGTTCGTATTTTACTTTTTCACCATTTTGGCAACTGGTAGTAATCTCTGAAAAATCTTTCTCAAAAACAAATTGCTGGAAAAAGTCTTTAAACAAAGAAATGAAAAATGATGACTTCAAAAGATAGAAAAAGAAGAAGTCTTTCTGAACAAATGCCGGGGAAAAGAAAAGAAGAAGAACTTATCTGAATGGTATAACCGATCCCAACGATCATGTCGTACATTCCAGATTAATCAACCCAGTCTAATTGTATTAATCAATCTTTCTGATGGCCTCATTTGCCGGGGATAAACAGATGCCCAACTTTTTGCCACATGCGGATCCTTTCCGCCAATCTTATCTTGTCGCCTCATAGTGCCCTTCGAGGGGTTTTCACAAATAATACTCTCTCATTTCTTTCAGCATTCGTCGCCTTACGGTGCCCGTGAGGGTTTTCACCGCAAGACTCTCTCATTTTGTTTCTCTCAGCTTTCGTCGCCTTATGGTGCCTGTGAAGGTTTTCACCGGTAAGACTCTCTCATTTTATTTTATCAGCTGGGGATTGGAGTGTTACCGATAAGATTCTCTCTACTGGGAATTCTTTGGGCTATCAAATCCTTCAGCTCATGATCCTCATTCATTCGGGGATCAGTGTATTCTTCTCGGCTTTCATTTGCCTGACTCGGCACCTCTTGGATACTGGTCGGGAGGTCTTTTTTGGACATCACATGTGGGCTTTTGTATGGGTCTAAAAGAAAAAGGATATCAAAAATTCGAAATGACTTCGATGGGTAAAACATTTCAACTCTTGGAATCAAACTTTTCCCAAAATTTTAAAACATAACTCTTGCCCCAGTTTTCTTGCTTGGGGGATTTTTGGTTTCTGTTATGCTGTGATACACTACGACCGAGCCGTGAGGCGCCTACGTATCCTCTTTGAGGTATCAGGTCAAACGTAGTTCCCTCGATTCCTTTGTTTTTTTTGCGAGTTTCCTTTTGGTTTTGTTATTATTTTCCTTCTTTTCTCTTTTTCCATTTTTTCGTTTTTATTAACGATTCCAAGAGAGGGGTATGAAAGAATAAGTAAGGCTCAAAGTGGGAAAGCAAAGGTTAAAAGTATTTGGATAGAAGAAAGAATTGCCTCCGTCATTTCACTATCCGATAAACGCCAAGTACAAACAAATAAATAATGGCAAACACAATCAAAGAATTTAAACATAATATCTCTTGACTGCGTCAGAATTGATAGCCATGTCGATGCATCTTCCTTTGACATCCATCAAACATAAGGCACCATTATATAACACTCTGGTCACAATGAACGACCCTTGCCAATTCGGGGCGAACTTGCCCTTTGCCTCGGCCTGATGGGGGAGGATCCGTTTCAATACTTGCTGCCCTACTTCAAATTTTCTGCGGCGTACCTTCTTGTTTTAGGCTCTTTCCATTCTCCTTTGATACAACTGGTCATGACATACTGCTGCCAATCTCTTTTCATCTATTAAGTTCAACTGCTCCAATCGATCTTTGACCCATTCATCATCGTCAATCCCGGCTTCAGCGACAATCCGGAGGGACGGAATTTCAACCTCTGTCGGTATTACTGCTTCATTTCCATATACCAACGGATAAGGAGTTGCACCTACTGAAGTACGAACAGTAGTACGATAACCTAACAATGCAAACGACAACTTTTCATGCCATTGCCTAGACCCTTCCACCATCTTCCTCAATATCTTCTTTATGTTTTTGTTGGCTGCTTCAACCACATCGTTCGCCTTGGGGCGATATGGGATGGAATTACGGTGTGTAATCTTAAACTGTTGACATACTTCTTTTATCAAACTACTGTTAAGATTAGCACCGTTATCCGTGATGATCACCTTGGGGATCCCAAATCTACAGATGATATGGGAATGAACAAAATCTACCACCACCTTCTTGGTCACTGACTTGAAAGTTTTAGCTTCAACCCATTTGGTGAAATAGTCAATGGTTACTAGAATGAACCTGTGACCGTTTGAAGCTACTTGCTCAATAGGCCCAATGACATCCATGCCCCATGTAACAAATGGCCAAGGTGCTGACATCGTGTGCAATTCTGTCGGCGGAGAATGAATTAGGTCTCCGTTTACCTGACACTGATGGCATTTCCGCACGAAACTGATACAGTCACGCTCCATAGTGACCTAATAATACCCTGCTCGAAGAATCTTCTTCGCCAATACATATCCACTCATATGCGGCCCACAAACTCCAGCATGTACCTCTGTCATCACTGCTGTGGCTTGACCAGCATCTACACATCTCAACAATCCCAAATCTGGGGTTCTTTTGTACAGCACTCCTCCACTGAGGAAAAATCCATTTGCCAATCGCCGAATGGCCCTCTTTTGATCTCCGGTGGCCTCGTCCGGGTATATCCCCATCCTAAGGTATTCCTTGACATCATAGAACCATGGCTCGACATCCATTTCTTCCTCTATCATGTTACAATAAGCATGCTGCTCACGAACCTGAATATGCAACGGGTCGACATGAACCTTGTCTGGGTGGTGCAACATCAAAGCTAAGGTGGACAAAGCATCGACAACCTCATTGTGAACTCTTGGGATGTGTCTGAATTCCACCGATCGAAATCGTTTGCTCAGATCATGCAAACATTGTCGATATGGTATGAGCTTCAAATCCCGTGTTTCCCATTCACCTTGAATCTGATGTACCAGGAGGTCCGAGTCTCCGAAGACCAAGACGTCCTGGACATTATTTTAGGGTTACGGTTAGCTACGGACATGGACGTCCTGGACATCCATGTCCGTAGCTAACCGTAACCCCAAAATGTATGCCTCATATTCAGCCATGTTGTTGGTACAATATAAACGCAGCTGGGCCGTAACAGGATAATGATGTCCTATTTCAGAAATGAGCACCGCTCCTATTCCCACTCCTTTCGCATTTGCAGCTCCATCAAAGAACAACTTCAATACTGGTTGCTCGATCGATTCCAACTCATCTATATGCAACACTTCTTCATCAGGAAAATACGTCCTTAAAGGCTCGTATTCTTCATCAATAGGATTCTCAGCTAAGTGATCCGCCAATGCTTGGGCCTTCATGTCCGTCCTCGTCACATAGACGATGTCGAATTCCGTAAGCAATATCTGCCATTTCGCTAACCTCCCTGTGGGCATAGGCTTCTGGAAAATATACTTCAGTGGATCCAAGCGCGAATTGAGATAAGTAGTGTATGATGACAGATAATGTTTCAGCTTTTGTGCCACCCAAGTTAGGGCGCAACACGTCTTCTCAAGTTGAGTGTACTTAACCTCATATATTGTAAACTTCTTGCTGAGATAATATATGGCTTGCTCCTTTCTTCCTGTAGTGTCGTGTTTCCCCAGTACACAACCAAACAAATTCTCCAGGACCATTAGATAGAGAATCAACGGTCTTCCCGGCTCTGGTGGAACCAACACAGGTGGATTTGATAAATACCCCTTGATCTGATCAAATGCCTCTTGAAATTCTGTTGTCCATTCTACCGCATCATCTTTCTTCAGTAACCGAAATATGGGCTCACAAGTTGCTGTGAGTTGAGTGATGAACCTGCTGATATAATTCAATCTTCCCAACAGACTCATTACTTCTGTTTTGTTCTTCGGCGGTGGCAATTCTTGGATGGATTTAATCTTTGACGGATCCAACTCAATATCTCGCCGACTGACGATGAATCCCAACAGTTTTCCAGATGGAACACCAAATGCACATTTGGCCGGGTTGAGCTTTATATCATACCTTCGAAGTCTTTGGAAGAACTTTCTTAGGTCTGCCACGTGGTCTCCTTGGCGCTTGGATTTAATGATTACATCATCTACGTACACTTCAATCTCTTTGTATATCATGTCATAAAACACAGTAGTCATTGCTCTCATGTACATTGCCCCAACATTTTTCAAACCAAAAGGCATTACCCAGTAGCAATAAGTCCCCCACGGCATAATGAAAGCCGTCTTTTCCGCATCTTCTTCATCCATCAAGATCTGATGATACCCAGCATCTGATGATACCCAGCATAGAAATCCACAAATGACCCGATCTCACGTTCAGCACAAATATCGATCAAAATATGAATGTTGGGTAATGGAAAGTTATCTTTTGGGCTCGCCCTGTTTAGATTGCGGTAATCGACACATACCCTGATCTTCCCATCTTTCTTTGTCACTGGCACCACGTTAGCCAACCAATCAGGATATTGAGTGACTCGAATAACCTTTGCATGTAGCTGCTTGGTTACTTCTTCTTTAATCTTCACAATCATGTATGTCTTGAACTTCCTCAATTTTTGCTTGACGGGAGGGCATGGCGGGTCAGTGGGCAAATTGTGAACCACTAGATCGGTGCTTAAGCCCGGCATGTCATCATACGACCATGAAAAAACATCTTTGAATTAAATGAGGGCTTTGATTAGTTCCTCCTTGATGTTCGGCTTAATGTAGATGCTGATTTTGGTTTCCCTGACATTGTCTGCATCCCCTAAATTGACAGCTTCAGTGTCATTCAAATTAGACTTAGGTTTCTCTTCGAACTGGGTTAATTCTCTGTTTATCTCTTCAAAGGCTTCATCCTCATCGTATTCCGATTCATCATCATAATCGACCTCTTGTACAATTAATTCGGAATCAGATTGCTCTTTTAGACTAGGTTAAAGATCCGTTGTGCATGCCATGTCATTAGAACCAGTAAAAAGAGAACTGTTCAGAAAGAAAAAGAAGAAAACAAAATTAAAACAAGATAAGAAGAGAAAATTTTCACTTTATTAAAATGCGGGATAACAGGGTTCACACTTTTGCGGAATACAAAATAAAACAAAATTTGGATTACACCCTAGAATAATCCAGAAAACGGGAAAGAAAAATCAAAGCCTACTATCAGGACTCCCCCCGGGTAGGAAGAGGAGTAGCCGTCCAATTGTTGATATTGGCCCTAGGCCCCACAAACTGTATATCTACTCTACTGGAGCCCTCTCCAGCTTCTATCATGTTGACGTCGGCGAACAACCTTTCAAAACTTCGATTCAAATCCCCATCTAACCCAATCAGTGGTCTGAGAACCTTCAGGACCGACAACCTTCTGCTACCTGCTCTGACAAAGGATCTGGAGAGACGTGGAACCGGCTTGGGAAGAACCCAACCTCTCTTCTTCAACTTTCGAGCTCGTCTTACGTCTGCTGCGGTAGGCTTGAATCCCAGCCCAAAAGTGTGCAGATTCTTGGGCAAAGAAACTGGCTGGACAATTCCCTGCAGATCAACCCCCAAGCCTTTTCTTGGTACAAACCCGTTGTTTAGCATTTCCGAGGCTATCATGAAGGTGGCTGCTACGATTCTGCGCAGTGGAAGGTTCTCGCCTTCAGAAATTTTGTCAACTGAGACTGCATCCAAAATCTGGTAAACCTAGGGACCTTTGTCATCGTCGGTTTCTATGAATGGTACAATGGCATCACCCCTAGTGCCTGTACCATCATACCCGTGCACCACTATCTTTTGCCTGTCCCACTCAAATTTCACCATCTGGTGCAATGTGGAAGGCAATGCTTTGGCGACATGAATCCAAGGTCGCCCCAATAGAAGATTTTATGATTCCACGGTGAATTCCACTGGACAAATGGTCAATTCCAGTATGATATCACCCACCGTGTCAGTACCACCCCCATCAAAACCTCGGACGCAGACGCTTTTCCTGTGAATTCGGTCATGATCAACCTTCAGCTTGTTCAGAGTAGTCAAAGTACAAATGTTGGCGCTCGACCCATTATCAATCAATACTCGGGTGACCTCCGAGTCTTCGCATTTCACGGTCAAGTATAGGGCTTTGTTGTGTTCAGTACCCTCTGTCGGCAATTCATCATCAGAAAATGTCACCCGATTTACCTCAAAGGTTTTGTGCACTATCCTTTCCAAGTGATTTACATAGATTTTATCTGGAACATGAGCCTCGTTCAAGAGTTTCATCAGTGCCTTGCAATGGTCACTGGAGTGGATCAACAAGGATAGCAACGAAATCTGTGCCGGAGTCTTTCTTAACTACTCTGCAAGGGAGTAGTCTTGGGCCTTCATTTTCTTCAAAAACTCCTCTGCCTCTTCCTCCGTCATGGGTTTCTTTATTACCGCTGGGTTGGACCTTCTTAACTCTATAGGAGCAAAACACCTCCCCGAACGAGTTAACCCCTAGGCTTCACATATTTCTTCCACAACCTCTTTCCCCTTGTACATTACCATCGCTTTACTGTAGCTCCAAGGCACTGATTTCTTGCTGATTATCAGCATCTGCATTACTGGCCTGATAACAACTGTCCCTGTGCATGCCGACTTGCTTGGTACCATTTGCACCGTTACTTTGACCGGTTCTGGATTCTTTGGAACAATAAGAGAACTCTTCCCCCTTACCACCACTGGCTTGACATTCACTTTCTCCAACTGTACCCCCACTTCCCTACTGGTCGACTTTTCTTTTGGGCCAGCACGGATCATCATCACTGTCTGTGAGGGTTTCTTTAGCTCCCCTCCTTCGTGCACGAGCTCGATCATATGGGTTTCGTGGTGTGCCGGCAATGGATTCTGATTGATGTTGGGCGCCTCTGGCGTCTGAACCTCGATCTTGTTGGCGTCAATAAGATCTTGCACTGCACGTTTCAACTTCCAACACTTCTCAGTATCGTGTCCGGGAGACCCCGAACAATACTCACAGCTTACCGAGTGGTCCATATTTTGGGGAAGGGGATTTGGAAATCTGGGCTCAATAGGACTCAACAAACCCAACTGCCTTAATTTGTGGAACAAAGCAGTATAGGTTTCTCCCAACTCAGTGAAGGTTTTTTGTTTCTGCACCCTTTCATTTCTGAAAGCCTGATTCCCCAGGAAACCTGTCCCTGGAGGGTTCCTATAGGCCCTTGGTGGTGGATAGGTGTTTTGTGGAGGTGGGTATGTATTTTATGGGGGTGGATATGTGTTTTGAGGAGCCGGTGCACGCCATTGCAGGAGAGCCAGAGGTTGGGTGTATACCTGGGCTTGATGGACGGAGAAGTGTGGTTCTTGTGGTGGGTAGCAAGGTTGTGGAGGGTAATTTGGAGTGTGTGAGTAATTTGGGTGAGGGGGTCTGGATTGGTATCGAGGGGAAGGACCTCTTGATCTGGACCAATTACCTTCCTCTATTGTTGCGATCTCTTCTCGTCTCTTCTTCCCAAGCGCACCTCCCGTGCCGCTCTGAATGGCTTGAGTAATGGCTTTAATCACCGAATAACTCAGGATTTTGCTGGACTTAAGTCCCTCTTCGATCATACCACCCATTTTCACTACCTCATCGAAGGATTTGCCAACTGACGTCACCAAGTGACCAAAGTAAGTTGGCTCTAGAGTTTGCAGAAAGTAATCTACCATTTCTCCCTCTCTCATCGGAGGATCAACTCTGGCTGCCTGTTCTCTCCACCGGAACCCAAATTCTCGGAAGCTTTCCCCTGGCTTCTTCTCAAGCTTTAGCAATGTGAAATGGTCAGGGACGATCTCAAGGTTGTACTGAAAGTGACCCGCGAATGCCTANATCAAACTTTGGCATCTTGAATCCTGCCGGCAATTGAACGTCAGGGAAAGGACACAGGTCCTTGTAGGCCACGCTGACCTGATTTCCTAACCCGTACATGTTCCTGAAGGATTGCTCCAGGCTTTTAAATTTTCGCAGCACTTCGTCCTGCTCTTGGCTCTTAGCCGGCTTTTCAATCTCCGTCGGGACCTCAAAGTAGGGATTATATGCATGTGGCTCGGGTGCCTTGAATGTGGGTTCAGGGGGGTAATATTGGGTATCCTGAGCCTGAAACAACGGCTCACTAGATGGTCTCTGTAGTGTGGCTGGTGGGGGTCCCATGAAAACAGGAACATTTGGTGGGGGAGGGTTCTTGTTGGGTGGTAGAGCTTGGGGATCATAGGGATTTCTTCCCTGATAGTAGTGGTGACTGGGGAAGCTTGTCGAAGGGCCGGGGGGAGGGTATTCCGGCGTGTGTCCTGGTGGGAGAGCAGGAGTAATGGGTGGTTCAGGCCCCTTTTGTACCCTAGCCAAGGCTAGCTGCATTTCGTTCATCTCCAGTCTCATTTTTTCCATTTTTTCCATTGCCTCCCTCAGGAGCTGACTTTCCGTTCTTTCCTCCTCAACACTTTGGTCTGAACTAGTCATGCTTTTTAGTATAGGCTCTTTGGATCTTGTTTGATAATGGTATGGTGCCAGTACGCTTTAACAAACTGACTGGAATTGAAAATTGGAAAAACAACAAACTTGTCAGCGTTAGATTTTAACACATATTGTAATTGCACGTTGGGGGATGCAATGCTCTTAGGCAGTTAACCATTTCTAACATGTTTTTGCTCCGACCGAATGCATCATCCCGACTTATTTTATTTGCGCCTCATTTAAGTGTTTCGGAAACCCTCTATTATTTTCCTCTTTTTCTCTTTTTTTTCTTTTTTTTCTTTTCTTTTATTCACTTTCTCTTTTTCTTTTTTAGCGGTGGTCGAATCTTATGTGGATTGCCTACGTATCACGTCCCCGCATGAATCAGACCGTGCGTAGTTCTGCCACAAATAAAAATAAAGACACAACAATTTTTGGAATCATTCATTTCATTACCAAAATGTGATATTACAAGCTACCTATTTTAAACAAGGAAAAGCAAAATACAGACTCCAAAATACTTAACATGATTTGATGTAAAAGAACAGACGGGTAGATAACAGACTCTTAAAGACAACAAGTATAGATTCGAACTATGGATACATTAAAGCTTTCAATTTAGGTGCCCGCAAGGCATCGTTCGGCCTTTCCGCGGCCTTTGGTGCAAGACCCCTTTGTAAGCTTTTCAACTCATCCATGATCCGGTGGACGTAACCCATGACGGAGGCAAAATGGGTATCACGAGGCATTTCCTCACATGCTAGGCACCTTATGTAGATGTAGTGCCCAATCTCATAAATCCTACACCTGATGTTATCCCTTTCCGTGAACAGTTGCTCTATTCCCGATTCTTTAGTCCCAATACTTGAGCATTGTCGGCGAGTTGATCCTGGAACCTCCCTATTTATTCTTCCATTCTGGCCATTAAATCATAACAGCGCCTTCTGTCTGCTCTGGCATTTCGGGCTTGTTTAAAGATCCGCTCCTGGAGAGTGGAGTTTGTTTCTCTTAATAGCCCAATGGTCGCTTTGTAATCCCTTATGACTTGTTGTAGATCCTTTTTCCGCGCCACTGTACCTTTCGCCCATCTGGCCCGCATTATTGCTATGCAAGCCTCTGATCTTTCTAAGCCCTCTCAGCTTTCGATGACCTAATTCCTTAGCCCTGCTATCAATCTCTCGTCAGACCAACTTCTCTGTCGGTCGTTGGCATCCCTTCTGACTTGGCGGATTCGGGCTTTCAGAACCTTATTTTCCTGGGTCAACCTGTTCTTTTCCCCTGTATAAGCATCTATTTGCAAGCCGCTTTCATATTTTAGGCCCACGATTTGCTGTTTCAGCTTGCCAATCTCAGCCCGGTAACCTTCTTCTTTTGCCAACCAACCCCATTGTGCCTGATATAATTCAGTGAAGTCTTGGACGTGGGGTCTTTTGGCGGGCCTTTACGGAGTCTGAAACTTTTTCCCGAACCAAGCATTGTACTTAGGGTCTACCTCGCCCCTGTCCCGATTTTGCATTATGGTTTTAGGCTCAAGGAATCTACATCGATGCCAGATTTCACGAATTTTTCCTTCAAGAAAGACATCTTTTGGGCCTAGTTCAATAACTTGCTTGCTTATATTCTCGTCGTTGGGAACAATTTGAAACCTTCCCAGCTGACGCAAGACCCTGTACGGGGCATAAGGTTGGATGCTCCGAACTCCCATCAAGAGGATGTAAGGAACTTCAGCTGAAGTGTATATTGCTTCCGTGACAGGAAGCCAACCGAGGGTCCACTCAATTTTATCAGCCGTCAAAGATCTCAAAAGTGATAGCCAAGCCTCTGTACCTTCGGGGAACTCAATGCCTGTTACCCGAGTCCCGAATTTTTCAATTCAGCTCAATCCCGTCAGTCCATAATTCATGTACCCAACTCGATGACAAAGGTGCTCTTGCATCCATAATTGCAGCAACAGATTATAGCCTTGAAAGAACTTTCCTCCCTCTTTGCATATAGTTAAGGCCCGATAAATTTCAGCTACGATCAAAGGAACCACTCTGCCGTTGACTTGTTTGGTTGCAACATCCAACATCCCAGCAAGGCCGATTTCTATGTGACCGTCTTTCCGAGGGCAAACCACAACTCCCATGAAAGCTACCATGAAAGATAGGACCCTCCTAGCTTCCCATTTCTCTCTGTTTCCATCGTGAGAAAAACTAATGTTGGGTTCTTCAAAGCCTCGGAGGTTACCATATCGCCGATACAAAAATTGAAACGCGCAATACCCGACTACTAACTTTTCTTCCTGGGCATTCCGGCTGATACTTAACAAGTCCAGAAATTTGTGTGGGGTTACCGGCCTTGGTGCCAAAGGATAAAGAGTTCTGAAATTTGCTCTGAGATCCGCGTAACCCGCCATTTCCTCCAAAGTGGGTGTAAGTTCAAAATCAGAAAACCGGAATATGTTGTGTGCAGGATCCCAGAAAGGTATCAATGCCTCAATAACATCCACCCTCGGCTTGACATTCAATAAACCGACGAGACCACCCATAATTTTTATCACTGCTTTTCTGCTATTGGATTCTAAATTATTCCACCACATGTGGAGCTGCAAAGGGATCTCTTTAAGGGCCGTGAAGGGTTAATTTTCGGTCGTGCTCATCCTGCACATTTATTAAGGTAATTTAGACAAAAAGGGAAAAACCTTTATTTGACTCAAATATAAAACAAAAATTCCCCAACTTTAAAGAAAAGAAAGACTGGTTTTCCGAACACGGCCTTTCAGCACTTCATGAACAAAGACTTTGAGGCTGTGAGGGTTGATCGGTCAAAAAAAAAATTTCAAAAAGTGGCCGCTTGATGTAAAGTTTAGCCTTCCAGCGCCCCTTTCGGGAACATTTGGCTACTCTTAACAAAACAGCATCACTCGATTATTTTTAAGACTCTTTTCTCGTTTTTCCAAAATATCATCCCGACATTTGAGAATACGGCCTTACAGAGCCTCGAGGACGAGGATTATAAGGATGTGTGGGCTAATTGGTCAAAAATTCAAAAGATGATGAAAAGTGGCCGTTTATGCAAAGTCAGCCTTCCGACGTCCCTTTCGGGACAATTTGGCTATTTTTGACAATAACGGCATCGCCCGACTTATAATAACATTTTTTGACATTTTCCGGTTATCTTTGCAAAAAAGGAAAGTTGGACCCGATGAGGGTTGCCTACGTATCTCACATCCGGCGAGAATCAAACCGACGTAGTTCGGGTAAGGAAAGATAAACTAGATTTAAAACAAGACTCCTTTCTTTTCACAAATACACTTCTTTCTTTTTCCAATTTTCTCAAAATTTTGGCAGAGTTTTGACACTACTTGGGCATTGATTTTTTCTGAAAATAAGTAGTTATCTCTACACTGTCATTTTCCCTTTTTTTCCACAATTTTCTAGTATCCCCAATTTTTAGTAAGCCAGTCTGCATGCAAGTCTGAACAAATAAATGCATAAAGCAAACAAGATGTAGCAGGATGGTCTTTTCACTTCAGGTTGTTTGTCCTAGACGGACCCAACCCCTGTGTTGAGTCCCCTAAGTCAAATGTACATGATGCAAATAAATGTTCCTACTAGGGATCCGACATGAGGCTGTGTTATTCTAGGCTCAAAACCTAGGTGTTTGTTCTAAACCTGGCTTGCTCGAGTGGACAACTCGAACCGAGAGGGGGCAACGTACCGGGGATACAGAAGCTCAACCCGGCTTTGCAACTTATCGAACCTTGTTCTAAAAAATGGGATTGACTCTAAACAGAAAAGAAGTTGCACGAAGTGCACCCTTCTTCATGATTTAGAATACTCAGAGAGGAGATGGGTTTTGGCACAGTTTATATACAATTCACAAAATATCAAAGCGGTAAAAGCAGTCAATTAGCACACCAAGCACAGATCATGTAACAAAATCAGATAAAGCTAAACACAATAATTTATTCTAAGCTCGATTTCTAACCCTGAACCAGTGGTTCTGGGTATAATCCCCAGCAGAGTCGCCAAAGCTGTCACACCTCCTTTTTCCACCCCTGCGAGGGGTAAAGGAGTTTTTTCCAATTAAAGGAAAATCGAAACGGGATTTATTATTAACATTCAGAGTCGCCACTTGGGAGATTTATGGTGTCCCAAGTCACTGGTATAATCCCGAATCGAGGAAAAGGATGACTCTGTTTAACAGTCCGCGAACCAAAAATCCGTATAAGGAATTCTGTTAACTCGGGAGAAGGTGTTAGGCATTCCTGAGTTCCGTGGTTCTAGCACGGTCGTTCAACTGTCATGTTTAGCTTATTCATATGATTTTTATGCATGGTGTAACTTATATGCCAATTTTAACTTTTAACCGCTTTTATTTAATTTATCAAAGAAAATTGAACGTCGTCTGAGACATGTCTTTGGATTGCGCCGCATGAAATGAACCTGCAATCTTGAACACATCTAATTTGACGTTTTGGGATTTGGATTTGGGTCGCATGAAATGCACACCCGAATTTAAGAAGGTAAGATTATTAAGCACGCGCCTAAAGAGACTATCGTGTTATTATTTTTTGGGGAAAGCCATGAAATTCACTAAACGCCCCTCCCGAAATCTAAGCAGTTAATATATACACTTATGAGGGCCCCGCAGCTTGTGCATTTTCATTTGGAGAGGCTCGTCTCATTTTATTTTAACAGGATAATCCTACAGCGACTACATTTTGTCTATTTTTTTTTTTGTCTCTAAAATAAAAGAAGAAAAAGTCCTAATTAATTTAACATGTTTATGAGTTGAGGCCTAGTCCAACGTTCAGTTGGCAGAAAATGGACTCGAGTTCGATTTAGCATAGGCAGGTCATTGTCAATTGCATTACAGGACGAAGCTAAACACAATATTTCAGATTTTTAGCAAGTGGGCTGCTTTCAATTATTATCCACCTATTGTTGGCGGTATTGAAACCTCTATGACTAAGGAACTAACGGGTTCAAGCAAGCGGATTCAATAGTGAAAGAAAAAATGAACTCATGCTATCTTCATCTCATTCCCGTTATTTAGATGTTGGACAATAATGGACATACATTAAACATGTACTATCTAACAGGTAAATTGAAATAAACAGAGTACTCTTCATGGCAGCCTCATCCTTGTTTTACTAGGAGCATACATGGAAATTCATAAACTAAGTTACTATAAAATTGCTCAGTTATGCATCACAGCTAACTACATGATTCTAATAGAAAAAAATAACTATTATATGCAACTTAATGCTCCATACACAACTAATAGTGAACTCAAAATAACTTCAACTTTTCAATTTTTGTATTTATGCTTCAAGTTCAGCTTATAGGATTCAGTGAATCAATTGTGTACCTAGTATTGGAAAGCAAAAGAAGAAGAGGAATGATCAGCACAACAATAGCATACACAACAACAACAAACTCAACAACACAGAACATCCCAGTAACAAACAGTAGCATAAAACCCAATGACCAGATTTAAACCAAGCAGAAAACCCAAGAATCAATGAAACAGTTCAGATTTTTTTCTTTTCACTAGAACAGAAACACTCTAAAAAATCACTCAACTTTGTGTGCAAAATACAGCCTATAAAACACTATATATCTCTGACTTAGCAAGATAACAGCCAGCCAATTTTCCTTCTCTCTTAATACTCAACTTTCAGATCCAAAAGCCAACCCCTTTTATGTCAAAACTGATCCTATTTATAATCAGGAACACACCTCTAAGGTCTGCCTTGAAGCTATCAGACCTAGACCTGCCCATTCCCCTTTGATTCCCACTCCTACTTGTCTTCTTGATGCAAGTTATTTTTGCTCCCCACACTTGGTTCCCATTGTACTAATCAAGAGTCATGGGTGTGTTAGAATATTCATATTAAACCCCATGCCCTTGTGTTATGTCCCCCACTGATATTAAACTAAGGTTAATTATTAACCAACTTGACAGACCCTCTTAGTTAATTCTAATTAGACCCTGTTAAATCCCAAAATTGCCCTTAACCCCTGAGGATTACTGTTATGCCCTAATAGTCAGTATATAAACCCCTCAAAATTTAAGTAACACTGATTATTAACTACTAAACAACCACACAGCTATAACCAATCCTAGTAAAATTTAGGCAGTGATTCATACAGAGTTGAAGCAAGGCAGGTGATCCAATATGCAAAACAGGGGTGATTTTCAAATGGGCAATCATTCGATCCAAAAGAGGAGATGAACACATTCATAAATCCATCTTGATCGCACAAATCAAACAGAAAGAACAAGAAGACAAACATACTGGAAAAATGAAACTATCATCATGTGATTCTGGTATTCAAATACAAGAAACTAATTGACGACATTTAATCAATCGACTATATGAGCCATAATAGACAACAAACACACAATAAACAAATAGGCCACCAAATGAATTCAGTGGCTTTGGGCAAAACAGGGGACCAAAGTGAACTAACTACTCGATGATGTTAATCGAATCGAATATATAGTCTATAACACATATTTAACACATGAAATAGAAAAATCGACCAAACAAAGGGTCTTTGAAGATGGCTAGAATAAGTTGAAAGAAAAAAATTGAAAAATCAAATAAACTAAACTAAACATGTAAACAGATGAAAATATGAATATAGAACAAAAGAAAAAGAAAAAGTACCTCAGAACTTAGGCGACCCAGGTTCGAACTCGGACTGACCGCTTTGAGGTCGAACAGACCTTAGTCGAAGTGTTCTCAACTGAGAACACCTCGATTAAAGTCGATTAGACCCCAAGTCCCTAATTAATTGGATAGATTTCATCATCTGGTTTTCTAGGGTTCTTGAGGGCTCGATTTGGGGTTCGAATAGTTCTGGTCAGATTCGAAGGGAACCAAAGTTATTCAGGGTATGAGGGAGGTTAGGGGAGTGACTGGTGTGAATTTGGGGCTGGTTGGTGTAAGTTAGGTTTTTGCTCGAATATTCAAATGAAGATTCAAAATGTTTGGGGAGGATTCGAACCAAACGACCACTGGAATTGGATTCAGGGTGGTAGAGTGGCCCTAGGGTGTTAAGATGGTGGTCGGCGACATTGTTGCCGCTGGGTTTCAGGCGCTGGGATAGGGTGGCGGCTAGGGTTAAACCCTAGCTCATCTCTGATCTTTGAGACGATGAACAGGAGACAAGAGGGGGGGTTTGGTTTGGGGGGCTGGGGTAGGAGGTTAAGTTTATATAGGGGCGGGGTGGATGGATCTAGGCCGTCCGATCAGGCCTGATCAACGGTCTGGATCCTTTCATTAAAGGGAGACGACGTCGTTTGGTTACGTGACGAGATTGGGTTGGTCTTTGGGTGAAATGGGTCGGGTTATGGTAAGGGACTGAGACCGTTAGATTGAACAAGATGAATGGCTCAGATCAATTCGCATGAAATGGCATCGTTTGACTTAAGTCGGGAGCTGCACTGGACCGTTAGATCTGTTTGATCAACGGTCCAGATCTGATAGGCTTGAAACATTGTCGTTTGAGGGTCTGGGAGATCAGGGACCTGGACTGGGTCGTTCAAATGCTTTGGGCCTGATTTGTTGGTCTAATTTTGGGCCCAATCCGAGTTTTTTCTTCATTTTTTCAACTTTTCTTTTTCTTCTTTTAATTTCTAATTCAACAAAATTCCTAAGTAAAATGTAAAACCAAAATTAAACACCAAAATATTAATTGACCCTTAACAACAACTAACACACAAGTTAAAATATTTAATTAAAATAAAATCACACAATGGCACATTTAAATGACAAAAAATAGAATAAAAATGCATATTTTTGTGATTTTCCTTTTTAAAACCAAATCAGGGTTTAATTAATTCATAAATGCACAATTAACTCCTAAATATGCATGCAATGTGTATTTTTGTATTTTTCCATTAATTAAACAAGATGAACATTCACAGACAAAAATGATTATCCACAATGTCACGCAAAATTCTCAAAATTATACCCAAACACAATTTGCTTTAATTTTTCGATTTCTTCTGGACTAATTTTCGTGAAGCAAAAATCATGTGCTCACAAAGCCCCTACCCAAAACTCTGGTCTGCATTTTTTATTCTTCTAAAATTGTTCTAATGCACTATAATCATTAGGTGGTGACTCTCCAAACTCCAAAACCCTAATTCCCAAACGGGATAAGAGTTGTCTTCCCGAATGTCGTGAACCCGATTCCGCGAGGAAAAAAGGGGCGTCGACTGGCACATATCCTAAATTTAATTGTAAAAGAAGGATTAAGTGATCAACATTAGTCTATTTCTTGAGTGAGGATGGTTGTGAAATATGTGAAGTCCTCCTGCAAGATCTGCTTCCTTTAAGTCACATGTTGAGAAGGTCAAACTAGACACTCATGATCTTTTGAGTTTAGATGTTGAGACAAGGTGGAACTCTACATATTTGATGTTACATGCTGAAGTAAATTTTGAAAAAGCCTTTTCAAGAATGTATATTGATGATCATAAGTACTTTAACTATTGTCTAGAATTGAGTGGAACGACATGGCATCCATATTCAGAAGATTGGTAGAATGTGAAAGCCTTTCTCAAGTTTCTTGAAATTTTTTACCAAACCACTTTGAAATTTTCAGGAACTTCACATATTAATTCTAATTCTTTCTTTCATGAGCTTTTTAATATTCAAAGCTTAATTGTCCAATATTCTAATAGTGTTGATTCTATCTTGACTAATATGGCTAAGAAGATGAAACTTAAGTTTGATAAATATTGGGCTGATTTTGAGGATATGAATATGTTGTTATTTGTTGCTGTTGTGTTGGATCCTCGGTACAAAATGAAGTATGTGAAGTTCCTTTTTAGCAAATTTTATAGTTCTTTGGAGGGAAAGGGAAAGTCTACCAAAGTGATGGATACTTTATCTCGCTTATATAATCACTATAAGGATTTTATTTTTGGGGCTTCTATGGTTGGAGATCAAACTAGTGTGAGTCGAATAGATACAATGCACAGTTGTGATGTGTGGCAATCACAATGGGAGAAATTTCTTAAAGATAAGAATAATATTGGTAATATGACTGAGCTTGAGAAGTATTTCATGGATGATGTGGAGAAGAATAAGGATTTAAATGTCGTAGCTTGGTGGAAAGATTCATCTAAAAGATATCCAATTGTATTTATGATTGCAAGAGATGTGCTTGCTATTCTTACGTCTATTGTTGCCTCAGAATCAGCTTTTAGCACCGATGGTTGAATTCTTGATTGTTATCGAAATTCTTTATCAACAAAGACAGTTGAAGCTCTTGCTTGTTGTCAATAATGGTTGCGGTCATCATCTAAAGAATGCAAGCTTCAAGATCTTTTAGAAGAAATTCAAAAACTTGAAATCGTCAAAAAGGTAACTTGCTCTGATAGAGAATTTAATTTATTCCCTCCACTGCTAACATTGTTGAAAATGCCCAGAAACTTCCTACAATGTGTCGCGCCCCTTTTTTCTCGCGAAATTGGATTTATGACTTTTGGTTGGGACAACTCTTTCCTTTTGGGAAAGGGGTTTTACAATTTTAAAGAGTCGTCACCTAACGCTTTTAAGGTGCGTTAGGTCACCTATGGGGTTCAAATACAAACTATGTTTGATAACCAAAGATATGGTAAGGGCTTGAACTTATTCCAAGGGGAAGGTGTTAGGCACCCCTCAGGATCCATTAGTGTGGTTCCTGGCCAGATAATTTTTGTGAATTTGTGCAATTTCAAGTAAATAAATAAGGTTCAAATATAAGAGATTTTAATACACAAGCGTTTGAAAATGATTAAATAAAGCAAGATTTTAAAAAGAGTTATAATCTAGGAATGATGATGAATGTTAAGGGTCCAAGGTTTGTTTGTAATATGAATCACATCAATGCAATAACATGTAATCACTCCTCAGAAGAGGGGCTACACGTGGTATTAGCGCACCAGTCATCATATCCATATCTTCCCTTCCCACCCCGTAAAGTTATTAAAGCGCGGATTGGTCTCGACTTCTATTGCGTGCTATTACCCGTCCTATTCTTATCAGTCTTGGAGGAATTTTAGGACTACTATTCCTATAAAGGGAGGATTTTTGGCTGACTCTTGGGTTTAAAGGTAAAAAGGCTAAAGCGACATACAAAAACATGTAGGACTGCATTTAAAGGGAAACATGTAAGCAACTTAAGGGATCATATAAACCTCTGCAAATAATACATACAAATAGCACGATTCAAATACAGTTAAAGTCTGGATTTTTTAAATCCTAAAGTAGGAAATTTGAGTCAAAACCAGATTCAATATTAGCTCAGATAAGAAGTCTGAATCGGGTCTGCCTGTTGGTTGTAGCAATTGATAATTAACGAAGGCAATTCAAGTTTTATTCAAGTGGTTACCTAAGGCTTGCCTAGGTGTAATAATGATATCATATGAGCATGATATCTATAGTGATGCTGTAAAGCAGTAGTTAATTTTAAACAGGCGATTTGGATCCCATAAACATGCTTTCTAATGGAATTAAGTCAAGGCAGTTTTTTGAGAAACTTATTAAAGAAGCGGCAGATTAATTAACTATTCTAATTCAGAATAATAACATGAACTAGATGGCTTTTCCAACTGAATTATTTTAACTTCTATGGGCATGATTTCCATTATAGCTATTTAGATCCTATAGGCATGGTATCTAGGTGTGTGAAAACTGACTTGGGACTTATAGGCATGATCTCTAAGGGAAACGGGTTTGGATGCATGTTGTAATGAAAATTAAATTACTTTACATCCTATAGGCATGATATCTGATTGTAAAGCCATTTTTGTCCTATAGACATGGTTTCTAGTTGTGTGAAGGTGAAGTATGCATAATTTATTTTAAACAAGCACTGAACCTATAGGCATGGTTTCTAGTTATGAAAGTGAAACATGCAGAATTTATTACTGATCCTATAGGCATAGTTTCTAGTTATGAAAGTGAAGCATGCAACATTTGTTACTTATCCTATAGGCATGTCATCTAGGTGTGAAAGTGAAACATGCAACATTTATTACTTATCCTATAGACATGCTATCTAACAGACCACAATTGAAGCAAATAAACCCTATAGGCATGTTATCTAGCCCATCTACACTCAATGTACAACTACCCACCCTTTTTACTAATCTCTCCAATATTGTTTACAAATTATTACAGCCCCAATGATTGAATTACAAAGTAAGTGCAAAAATACGGAATTACAACCAAAAGAAGCCTGATCTTGACTTCCTGTATGAGTTATATGATTAATAATTTGAATGCCAATGTTTCAAAGACTTTCTCATACCTTAGTGTGTCAAAGTACCCTAAGGATCTCGAGGGATCCCAAATAGTGCTCACACCCAGGTTTACATAGAATGAGTACAGTGTGGAAGGGCCAGCCCTTATGTGTCCAAGATTAGAGGGAGCTCAAGTGTCCCAAGGCAAGGCTCACACAAGAGGGGCAGAACCTAGATTCTAAGAGTATAGTGGAACTTCAGAATAGAGATTTATTAAAACTGAGTTGGAAATAATAAGTGGTAAAGGGTGATTTAAAAACAGTTGTGTCACACCCCAAAATTGAGGGACACGACCGGTGCTCAACCGGAGGACCCCAGTCAAGTGGACCTAGAATTGCCTTTCCTATCCCACGCGTTGCCCCGTGATTACAATATACATTATTCTTTTGAAATAGCAATTTAAGACTTAAGCATAAACTTACAACTTGAGTTCATTTCTCCTTTTTATCATTTTCAACATTTGATACCAAG
>MU679496.1:60947-108777 GCA_026770625.1 Nicotiana glauca | reverse complement strand
AAAAATATCATAAAACTTACCTTTGATGTGTATTTGGGTTGAGGGTGCTCCACCTTCTCTCTAGAATCCAAAACTTAACCCAAAAATGTCATCTTTTTCTCTCTCCCCGATCCACCCTTTATTTATAGAAAATGAGCTGCGTAGGCTGGCTGTGTAGCCTACGCAAATTGGCTACGCAGCTTACCCCTCCCTTCATCCCATACTGATTTTGCCTACACAATGGTGCGTAGGCTACGCAGACTCGCGTAGCTGTTTTGTCACCAGTTAGTAAGAAGGTCATAACTTCTTGTAGAAATCTCTAATTGATGAACGGTTTGATGTATTGGAAACTAAACTAAAAGGGATTTAATTTGATAGGTTTTGGGTCACACAACTCCTTATATAACGAGAGATATGATCGTTTAAAGTGACACCTTGTGCGCACTCATTTACAACTTTCGTCTAATATGAAATTTTCCAACTTGGCTTAGACTTAGGCCTCTCCTTAGACCCCAATTCACTCATAATAAGACTTATACAGTTATTACAATATCCAATTGATATCCAATATATCATTAATCCTCGTTTTCACACAAAATAAAATAATTAGCCTATCTTGGCACCTCGAAATCTTAAATTACTTAGCAAAAATTTTCCGGTGCTTTACATTCTCCCCCGCTTAGGATCATTCGTCCTCAAATGAGAAGTGGAGTCAATCCGCAGATACTTAGCTTAAGCTATCTCTTTTCTCACACATCTTTAACTACCAAATTTTGACTAACTCCTAAATTTTTCAGAAATTTCGGCAGAGTTTCCTTTGTAATTAGGCCTATCTACCTGTCAGAGAGCCCCCGAAACATATTTCCAAGCACCATTACACAGTTTCTGCTATCCCTACAACTGGTATACAATTCATTACCTCAACAACCTGTACATATTCATACACTTTAAACCACCTACACGTAGTTCATTCTCTTTACACCATAAATTTCACATGGTTCAACCAAGGCCATTTACTTGCACACAACTGGGTCACTTCAATGAGCCCCATACAATTCAATCACTTTAATATGCCAGAAATGCTTCAATTAATCATTACCAATCTACACTATCATTAATCATTTACCTACCACATAAGTTTCTCAAAATTTTTATTTACTTCAAGGGTTGCACATTACCCAAATAGCAACAACATTTGTAATCTGGCACACATTGGGAAGTTACAACAATAAGGAAATTTCGGGAAAATGGGGTGCCTTTGCATAAATCTTAACACTACCTCAAATTGCTTGAAGACAATCATTCGCAACTACTAGACTTGTTCGAATAGATGGGGATATTTCTCTTTTATTTCTTTTTCTACTTCCCATGTGGCTTCCTCAACTCGTTTGATTCGCCATAATACTTTAACTGAAGCAACTTCCTTATTTATCAATTTACGGACTTGTCTATCAAGAATAGCAACTGTTACCTCCTCGTACGACAACTTTTCATTAACCTCGATAGCCTCAACTGGCACGATGGTTGATGGAGCACCAACCACCTTCTTTAACATGGATACATGGAACACTGGTGTACTAATGACATTTCAGGGGGCAATTTCAGCCTATAAGCCACCTGTCCTATCCTTTGAACGACTCGATACGGCCCAACATACCTAGGACTCAAATTTCCTTTCTTCCCAAATCGCATGACTCCCTTCATAGGAGATACCCTCAAGAATACCCAATCGTCAACTTAAAATTCCAAGTCTCTTCGACGAACGTCCGCATAGGATTTCTGTCGACTTTGAGCAGTCTTCATCCTTTCCTGAATGACTTTAACTTTTTCAATAGCCTGGTGCACGATATCTGGCCCTAACAGTTCTGCTTCATCTACTTCGAACCACCCAATCGGAGACCTACACCTTCTTCTGTACAATGCCTCAAATGGGGCCATCTGAATGCTAGCATGGAAGCTGTTATTGTAAGCAAATTATATAAGTGGCAAGTGATCATCCCAATTACCTTTGAAATCCAATACACAAGCCTGTAACATATCTTCAAGCATCTGAATAGTCTGCTCTGCTTGACCATCGGTCTGTGGATGGAAAGCTGTGCTGAGATTCACCTGAGTACCCAAACCTTTCTGAAACTTCTTCCAAAAATTAGCTATGAACTGGGCCCCTCGATCTGAGATAATAGAAAGTGGATTGCCATGAATTCTTACTATCTCCTTGATATACAATCTAGCATACTGTTATGCCATATCGATGGATTTGGCTGGCAGGAAGTGAGCTGATTTGGTGAGTCGATTCACTATCACCCAGATTGAGTCGAATTTGCGCTGAGTGCGAGGCAAACCCACCACGAAATCCATGTTGATCATTTCCCATTTCCACATTGGTATTTCCATAAGCTGAGTTAACCCACCGGGCCGCTGATGATCAGCCTTTACTTGTTAACAATTCGAACACCTAGATACAAAGTCTGCCACACCCCTTTTCATACCGTTCCACCAATAAATCTCCTTGAGATCATGATACATTTTTGTAGACCCTGGGTGCATGGAATACCTAGAATTATGAGCCTCTGACATTACCCTCTCCCGAAGCTTATCCACATCCGGAACACATATTCTTCCTTGACATCGCAATACACCATCCTCGCCGCCGAGTGAAAATGCCGAAGTCTTGTTGTTCAAAACTGCTTCCTTCATCTGAGCCAATGTTGAGTCAATAAACTGCTTTTCCTTGACTTCCGCTACGAGTGATGATTCTGCTCCATTATGCACCATAACATCCCCCTCATCTGAGGCCGACATAAAAACCCCTAGACTAGCCAATTGGTAAACCTCCCGAGCCAATGGCCTTTGATGCGCTCCCAAATGAGCCAAACTACCCATAGACTTCCGACTGAGAGCGTCGGCCACCATATTCGCCTTCCCTGGATGGTACAAAATGTTCATATCATAATCCTTGAGCAATTCTAACCACCGTCGCTGCCTTAAGTTCAACTCCTTCTGCTTGAACAAATATTGGAGACTCTTGTGGTCTGAGAACATATCCACATGGACCCCATAAAGATAATGCCGCCATATTTTCAAGGCAACCACCACTACCACAAGCTCCAAATCATGCATCGGATAATTCTTCTCGTGATTCTTGAGCTGCCTCGAAGCATATGCTAAAACCTTCCCGTGTTGCATCAACACACACCCCAAAACCCTGGAGGCATCACAATAAACCACAAATCCTTTCGTGCCTTCTGGCAAGGCCAATATTGGCGCCGAGGTCAACTTTGACTTCAATTCCTGAAACCTTTTTTCCCAAGCGTCGAACCATTGGAACTTAACTGCTTTCTGCATCAACTTAGTCAATGGGGAGGCGAGGGTAGAGAATCCCTCCACAAACCTCCAATAATACCCTGCTAATCCCAAGAAGCTACGAATCTCTATTAGGGTCGTGGGGCTAGGCCAATCTTTCACTGTTGCAATCTTCTGGGGATCCACCTGAATCCCTTCACTGGAAACAACATGACCCAAGAAGGTAACGGAATCCAACCAAAATTCACATTTCAAAAATTTAGCAAACAACTGGTGTTGATGAAGAGTCTGCAGAACCGCCCTGAGGTGACCGACATGATCCTCCCAGTTCCGCGAATAAACAAGGATGTCATCAATGAAAACAATCACGAATGAGTCTAGAAATGGTTTGAAGACCCGATTCATAAGGTCCATAAAAGTTGTCGGGGCGTTGGTTAGCCCAAAAGACATGACCAAGAATTCAAAGTGACCATAGCGAGTTCTAAAAGCGGTCTTAGGGATATCTTTCTCTCTGATCTTCAATTGGTGATACCCCGACCGTAGATCAATTTTGGAGAAGAACCTTGCACCTTGCAGTTGGTCGAACAAATCATCTATTCGAGGCAAAGGATATTTATTCTTGATGGTGACTTTGTTGAGCTGCTGATAATCAATACACATTCGGAGCGACCCATCCTTATTTCTGACAAAGAGAACCGGAGCACCCCACGGCGACAAACTCGGCCGTATAAACCCCTTTTCTAATAAATCCTTCAGTTGCTCTTTTAACTCCCTTAACTCTGCTGGAGCCATTCTGTATGGTGGAATAGATATTGGCTGCGTATCTGGCAATACATCAATCCCGAAATCAATCTCCCTATCTGGCAGAATCCCTAGAAGCTCGTCCGGAAATACTTCAAGAAACTCCTTTACGACTAGCACGGACTCGGGGGTAGACACCTCTGAAGTGGTGTCCGCCACCCTGATAGATATATCCCTTCTTAATCATCTTTGAAGCTTTAAGGCAGGAAATAAACCTACCCTTTGGCACCACACCATTCCCCTTCCACTCAATAACCGGTTCATTAGGGAACTCGAGTCTCATGACTCTCGTTCGGCAGTCAAGTTTAGCAAAGAACGAATAAAGCCAGTCTATTCCCATAATAACATCAAAATCTACCATTCCGAGCTCGATTAGATCAGCCGTGGTAACGTGACCACATACCATGACAACACAATCCCTATAAACTCGCACGGCTATAATAGAACCACCAACTGGAATCGATACGGAGAACGGCTCATGAAGCTGTTCGGGTTCTATCCCAAAACTTGAAGCAATGAATGGGGTGACATAAGACAAAGAGGACCCCGTATCAATAAGAACATAACAATCAATGTCCTGAATAGACAAGGTACCTGTAACAACATCTGGAGAAGCCTATGCAGTCTGGCGACCAATCAAAGTATAAAATTGGTTGGCTCCACCTCTACCACGAGCTCCACCCCTAACTGTACCACGACCTGCTGGAGCTGGAGGACGCACGGATGATGTGGCGGCTGAAGAACCAGATGACTGAGCAAATCCCCTACCCATGCCCCGATTGGGTGCACGACAGTCCCGTTGGATATGACCTCTCACCCCGCATTTATAACATACCAGGAGATCCAAATAGCAAGTCTCTGTATGGAATCTCCCACACTTAGGGCATAGAGCCCTCCCCTACTGCTGTGATCTCCCTCCTGGGCGACCGGACAGATGGGGTCTCCTACTACATGAACCTGTTCTCAACTGAATGCTCTTCTGATAACTGTGCATATATGGCGGTGCGTTTGCTGAAGACTGAGCATATGACTGGGACGGCCCTAATGGCCCTCTCCCCTGAACTGGTCTCCCTGAATGACCCATTGATCGGGCCCTGCTGCTACTCTCCCTTTCTGCCTGTATCTTCAACTTCCTAGCCTCTGTGGCCTGAGCGAATCCCATAATCTTTCCATAATTCATATCCGAGTGTAAGGCAGCTGTAGCAGCCTCATTTACAACCAAAGGACTAAGGCCCTGAACGAATCGCCGAACTCGAGCAGCCATGGTCGACACTAATTGAGGAGCATACTTGGACAACCTCACAAACTCCATGTGGTACTCCAAAACACTCATATTTCCCTGCTTGAGGACCTCAAATTCAGTGGCACGGGCGGCCACTGTCTCGGCAGGCAAGAAGTGGTCCATAAATTCATCTAAAAACTCATCCCATCTAGCTGCAGGACTTTCCTCCCCACGGGAATCCTCCCACATCTCGAACCACGAATGTGCTACTCCTCTCAACCTGTATGAATCCAACTCAACTCCCTCCATCTCTGTAGCCTTCATCACTCGAAGGGTCTTATACATTTCATCAAGGAAATCCTGCGGATCAGCCGCTGGGTCTGTGCCTGTGAATCTGGAGGGGCCAACCGCAGAAACTGGTTGAATCTAGAGCTGGCGGAATCTTTCTATCTACTGAAGGGCGCAGGGGCATCATGAGATCTCCGGGCCTGAGCGGCCACTAACTGGGTCAACATATGGATGGATCCTCTAATGTCCCCTTCAGAAACCCCGGAACCAGAAGCTGGAACTGCATCAGGCTCAGGAATATAAGCGGGAGGGATGGTAGCACCCTCTGCCGCAGCAAGAACAAGAATACTTTGATCTGGAATAAATGGGCCAGGTAGATTCAATACCGGGGAGTCACTCTCACCCACGACATTAGGTACATGATTCACAGCTACACTTGGGGTGGCATTGGCCCCAAGGCCAAGTCTAGCTCTCTTCTTAGGTGCCATTACTGAAAATTTTTGGAACAGAGCACGAGTTAGACATAAATACTTTCACTTTTCACTTCACCGCACGATATAGAGTAACAAAGAAGAGAGTAATTTCCTAAATGTCCATGTATCCCCCTACTTATAAATGTGGTCGACAACACACCGATAAGAAGGGCTCTACTAGATACGGCTCCGAGACATCCTAGGACACTTTAAAACCTTAGGTTCTGATACCAAGTTTGTCAGGCCCTAAAACCAAGGGACACGACCGGCACTCAACCGGAGGACCCCATTCAAGCGGACCTAGAATTGTCTTTCCTATCCCACGCGTTACCTCGTGATTATAATACACATTATTCTTTTGAAATAGCAATTTAAGACTTAAGCATAAACTTACAACTTGAGTTCATTTCTCCTTTCTATCATTTTCAACATTTGATACCAAGTACTTGCAAAATACATACAACATTTACCAATGTGGACCACGATTCTGAACCGTACCATTACCACCCAAAATACTTTTGTACACCACCCACATTATGTCTATGAAGCCTCTATGAATACTAGGAACTTAACCAATACTTGCCGGCGACAAGGCCCCGACTATACCTTACAATACACAATAAACTCAAAAGAAGGTAGCATGAACCACACATGACCCCAAGAGGAAATGGGGCTCACCAATGCAACTGATGGGATGGAGAGGAGTGCTACTCTCGGTGTACTGGAGTTCCTGCTATAGATCCACCTACAATCATAACACGAATGTAGCGCCCCCGGCAAAAGGGACGTCAGTACATTTGAATTGTACTGGTATGTATGAACAAACTTTACCCCAAGTAAGATCAATCACTACATAGATAACAAACAGTAATAGAATCAACAATCAAATGCACATGAAAGGTACAATCAAGCCAAACAAGTTTACAATCTCTCCTTTTTCCCCTTCAACATTTTCACATCAATGATTTCACAATCTTTTTCATAATTTTATTTCAATATTGATTTCGATCACTTTTCCACCCTTATTACCTCGGCCACCCTTATCACCACAACCCACACCTTATTACTTCGTGTTATGGCGCGCAACTCGATCCCACCGAACAAGTCACAATTCACAAACAACACAACAACAACAACAACAACAATTCACATAGAACAAAAACAAAATTTCTCAAAGAGCAACCATAACAAATCACAAGAATTTCTGTAGCTATCAATACCATTTCCATCATATTCAACAACTCATATGCAATTTAAGTCACCACAATAATTACCCACAACAAGCCAAATATGTTATTACCACAATTATTCCAATTGCATCATTTATGATTTCCTCTCATCATTTGTTTCTCAGCTCTTACCACATAACACTTTCACAATCACATTTGGTTTATTGCCAATTACTTACACCATTATATTGGGAAAACTTAACCAACAACGTTCAAGACATATTAATCACAAGAATTCATGAAATAGGCCATCTTGCCTTAACACCCGTGAAACAACCAAAATTCACAAATAGTTCACATAAATAACACGTACCAATTTCTCGTACTCCAAACAAGGTGACTTTACAAAGGTTAAAGTTAGCCATACATACCTCAATTTTGCCTCTTAATGATACTACAATGATCCAATATACTTAAGCCACTTCAGTCAGCAATACAACATTCAATGGGACCAATATTAGTACTAAATCTCATTACTTATGCCATTTAGACCTATTATCAAACATCTTGTAGGCATAGATATTTACACCTCATAGCTATAGTATTGGTTCCTCCAACTATCACCGTTAACCAACAATTCATCCCACTATTATTCTTTAACAATTTATACTCCTAACATCACATGTGTGATCAACCATTCACACCCAAACCAACAAAATTCCATCAAATAAACACCTTAAAATTCCTACCATATTCATGTATTTAAATTGGGAATTTATGGTATTCAATCACCATACCATAAGTTGTAATACATGATTCCTACTCATAATTCCATAATAACTCCATATATGTAAGTCTAAGGTGTAGGATTACCTCTTGTAGACCAAACCCTAACTTGAACCCTTTTGAATGATTCTTGACGATTAGAGCAATTCCTTAGAATTTCAATCCATGTAGATGTTAATACTACCATTAACTAGTGTTAATCCATTATAAAAATCTCATAAACCTTACCTTTGATGTGTATTTGGATTGAGGGTGCTCCACCTTCTCTCTAGAATCCAAAACTTAACCCAAAAATGTCATATTTTTCTCTCTCCCCGATCCACCCTTTATTTATAGAAAATGAGTTGTGTAGGCTGGCTGCGTAGCCTACGCATATTGGCTATGCAGCTTACCCCTCCCTTCATCCCATACTGATTTTGCCTACGCAATGGTGCGTAGGCTACGCAGACTCGCGTAGCTGTTTTGTCACCATTTAGTAAGAAGGTCATAACCTCTTGTAGAAATCTCCAATTGATGAACGGTTTGATGTGCTGGAAACTAAACTCAAAGGGCTTTAATTTTATAGGTTGTGGGTCACACAACTCCTTATATAACGGGAGATATGATCGTTTAAAGTGACGCCTTATGCGCACTCATTTACAACTTTCGTCTAATATGAAATTTTCCAACTTGGCTTAGACTTAGGCCTCTCCTTAGACCCCAATTTACTTATAATAAGACTTATACACTTATTACAATATCCAATTGGTATCCATTATATCATTAATCCTCGTTTTCACACAAAATAAAATAATTAGCCTATCTTGGCACCTTGAAATCTTAAATTACTTAGCAAAAATTTTCCGGGGCTTTAGAAGTTGTAGCGGTGAAACTCAAACTACACAGAGTCAGTAATCATTCAAAGGGGGCAAGGGATTATGGGATTCATTGTATAACCCCAGCAGGCATCTGGTTTGGTCATGCACAACAATAGTTGACACTGGCATGGACACAAACCATCCAAGGAACAAAAACACATATAAGGGTATGGGGGTTTGATATTCATAAGGTACAAAATGCATAACAAATGACTAACAGAGTACACATATAGGTAAACATTAATTTAAAAGGGAAAAGGAATATATTACAACATGCTAGTAACATAACTTGACTGCAGAAACATAAGCAGAAGTAGACAAGAATGAGAAACTGAAGCAATTTTAAAGAAACATGTTGTTGTTGAGACTAAAAAACTAACTAGGACATACCAGTAGAGAAGCAAAGTGCAAAAAGGTAAAGCAAGCAAGAGTCCACAGTCTAGCCTTGGCTTTCAGCTGGCTAGATAAAGTAATAGCACAAGTAGCAGTAAAGAAAGAGAGAGTTTTGAGCGTAAGTGTGTGTTGTGAACTCAAGTTGTTCGCGTGTTTAAAAGAAGAGAGTGTAGGGTATTTATAGTTTTGAAAACGAGTATAAATTAAGGTAATAAGTAAAGTCTTAACAAACATGGAAACAATCACAATCAGAAACAATTAACACAAGTACTTCCCATTAATCAAGGAAGTACTCCTCAAATGGACACTAACAAGGTTAATTAAGGAAAGAAATCAGTTTGAGACAGATTGATTCTTTCCATATAAATGGGTAGTAAAAGCAGGAAGTAAATAATCAAGTCTAAGTACAAAATATATGTTTAATTTGGGAAAAGGTTCAAGGTAAAACATCACAGTAATTAAAGTAAGCGAATCAATCAATTCAAATAGACGAATAAAATTAGGGTTCATAAAAAAACCTTTTGCAATCAATCGCAACGTTGAGGGCGTCAGAATCAATCAAGAAAGGATCATGGTTCTGCACCTCAACATATAAATAAAATGAACAGCAGTATCAGACATGCAAGGCCAAACACATTGGCAAAAGAAACAACATAAGCATACAGTAGTAACAGGAATAAACTAGAATTTAGTAGTAAAATAGATCTACTCGAAGCACAGTAGTCAACAAGGTCAAGTAGTTACACAGAATCAAAAGTGAAGAAAGCATAGTAACCGGTAAAGAGAGTCAGAAACACGTAAAAGTCTCATTGTAACAAGTGAAGAAAACCTTTTAAGAAATTAAGGCTTCAATAGTAGTCGAGCATTAAGAGACGATAAGAACTCAGAATCAGGTAAGTCAAACAAGGAAAAGAGAGCCAAAATAAAAAACTTAATCGAACCAATATACATTCAAACAGACAAGGACAATTTCAGAACTCGGATAGGACCAAAAAGACCTAGGGTTTTCAACATGCTGAGCCAAGTAGAAGGAAAGCATAACCAAGTTTTTTGGACATAGTAAAGTCATGAAACAATACCAAAAACCAGAGAAGAGATCTTTAAAAGAAGTTAAGAGAAACCCTAATCGTTAAAAATGAAGAGTCATTTTGAAATAAAAATCAAATGACCTTTGAGAAACACTTAAAAAGTTTGTAGCAAACACAGATCTGAAAGAAAAATCGAACAGCTCTTAGATCTAGGGTTTCAAAGAACCCAGAGAAAGTGAGAAAGGCTTTAAAAAATACCGATCTAGCCGGAAAAGTCAAGTATCCGACTTGAACAGCCATAGATGGCCGAAAAAAGATCAGAGACACAGTTCGAGCAAGGACTGGAAAGATATTTGGCCATAAAATCACGTAAACAAACACCCAGGAGCTATAGGAGGCCGATACACATCTCAAATGGCCGTGAGAGGCCATGAATTAGGCAGGGATTAAGGTGGAATTAGATGGCGGTGAATAGGGTTCATGAGGGGTTGCAGAGATAATTGAGAGGGAAAGGAATTCAGAGGCGACGGGTAGTGGAAAATGATTTAGGTTTTAGGGGTCGTTTGGGTTTAATTATGGGAAGTTAGCTGGTGACCGTTGATCTAAATGAACGACTTGGATTGAATGGGGTAGGTAGGGATCCGGGTTGGGTTGGTTTATTTGGGTCATGGGTCGGGTTAAAATTATAATTGAACTGGGGTAATTGGGGCCTGATTTTGGTTATAATTGAAACCCAATTTGGGCTAAAATTTAAATCGCCATTTTCCCTTTTAATTTATAAAAAAACAAAAAATTCTAAAAACAAATTGAAAGCACTAACATGATTTATAATATAAAATTAAAAATTTAAAAATATATGATCCTATTTTATAAATATAAAACAAATTTAAACCTAAAAATGGCTAATATTGCAATTATGTGCAATTAACTTTAAAAAATACTAAATGAAATTATAAAAATATGTAAAAATTAAATTAGTCATATTTTGGCATAAATATAAGAATGCAATAAATGAATCATCACAAATAATAATTTTGGACATAATTTTTGGGATTTTATGGATGAAAAAGGGAAATAAATCAATTTAAAATCTTAAAAATTATGAAAAAAATAATAAAATACTTGGACATACTTATATATGCATATATATGTTATTTTAAAAGTATTTTGCATATTAAAAATATATAGAAAAAAATTGGGTGTCAACACAATATGTATAAGAGTTTCTATGAAGAGTAATGCTTATATGATAATTCTTTTTTCAGAATATCTAGACACTGCTTTGAGCATTGACTAGTTTGGAGCTTAAGCTAAGGACGATGATGGAAGCATCTGCGAAAGTGATCCTTATTAAGAAAAAAAAGTAGAAGTGAATATGATATTACGGTTTCTCTTTTCTTATAGTTTAAATACATAAGTTTTATTTTTAAATGGACAAAGTTGTTCGTACTTTGGAACCTTTATTTTGGTTGGTTTCTTTGATTCTATAATGTACTCCAACTTAGTTCACACGACACAGTTTTCTATCTTATATTATTGCTACAATTTTAATACTCTGCTTTATATCTTTATATGTTACAGTTTCAAATGTAAATAGTTAAAAGAACTATCACTTTAGGTATTTGAATTTATTGGAAGGAGAAGTACCTAGTGGCCAATTCTAATTCTGGGCGCATTTAAGTCCGATTATAAATGGTTGAAGTATCACATGTTCTTGTCTTGGGGCACAAATCAATTAATTCGTTTAAGTTTCCCCTTTAAATGCTGCAAGTTTTTTATAATCTTATCTGATGATGAAGATGCATATCTTATTCAAGTGCATGGTTATAATATTTAGATGCCAATACTAAAGAAAATTTTAATTTTCTCTTTAATGCCAATAAAATAATATTGTATAGTGTCGTTTTACTATTATCAACTTATATTTATTAAGCATCAAAAATTCGAACCAAACCAACAACAACCAAACTGATGGTTTGTATTTAATTTGGTTTGGTTTTGGTTTTATAATTTTAAAAACCGATTAAATTGGTTTGGTTTTGGTTTTAATAAAAAACGAACCAAATCGAACCGTGAACACCCCTAGAGGTCGAACTTATGTTATCTGTCGATGGACTTGGCCATTGGGATGTTACTTTGAACTGTCGTCGAAGTAGGATCCTGTCGTAATTCGTACGAGGTCGAACTCATTTTTTTTGTTGATGGCCTTGGCCATTGGGATGTTGCTTCGAACTGTCGTCGAAGTAGGATCATGTCGTAATTCGAACGAGGTCGAATTCATTTTTTTTTGCCGATGGCCTTGGCCATCAGGATATTGTTTCGAACTATCGTCGAAGTAGGATCCCATCGTAATTCGAATGAGGTCGAGCTCATGTTTCTTGTTGATGTCCTTGGCCATTGGGATGTTGCTTCGAACTGTCGTCGAAATAGGATCCCGTTGTAAGTTGAACATGGTCGAACTTATGTTTTTTGTCGATGGCCTTGGCCATTAGGATGTTGCTTCGAACTGTCATCAAAGTAGGATCCTGTCGTAATTCGAACGAGGTCGAACTTATGTTTTTGTCGATGTCCTTGGCCATTGGGATGTTGCTTCGAGCTGTCGTCGAAGTAGGATCCTGTCGTAATTCGATCGAGGTCGAACTTATGTTTTTTGTCAATGGCCTTGGCCATTGGGATGTTGCTTCGAATTGTCGTCGAAGTAGGACCCCATCGTAATTCGAACGAGGTCGAACTCGTGTTTCTTATCGATGGCCTTGGACATTGGGATGTTGTTTCAAACTGTTGTCGAAGTAGGATGCCTTCGTAATTCGAACGAGGTCGAAATCGTGTTTTTTTGTTGATGACCTTGGCCATTGCTGGGAGATTTGATTGTATTACCGTAGGAAGACATGTTGATTTTTTTCATGCAATGGATGTTTGATTGTATACTTGTAAGGGTCACATGTCGACTAATGGAGATTTGATTCTGCACATACAATGGAGATTTGATTCTGTACATACAATGGAGATTCGATTCTACACATGCAATGGAGATTTTGATTCCGTACATATATTGGAGATTTTAATCCGAAGATACAATGGAGATGATTATTTATATCCAGTCCCTTTATTATTTTTCCCCGAAAACCATGTCGATGGGTCAGGGTAATGAACATAACTCCGATCCTTGAGGTGCCTCCCTTGTCGCCTCATTAAAAACCTCCCCGGAAAAACCCGATTGGGACAAAACCCGGGTGAGGGAAAAAGAGTATGGCTCAGGTGATGCCTTCTTTTAGAAGTGGAAATACTTGAGGTGAGCAACATTCCAGTTGTTTTGGAGTAATTTTCCTTCCATTATTTCTAACTGGAATGCTCCTTTGTTTGTTGTGGCTGCAATTTTGTACGGTCCGTCCCAGTTGGTTCCTAGTTTTCCTTCATTAGGGTCTTTCGCTGCTTGTGTATTAGCCTTGAGGACGTAATCTCCGACTTTGAGCGGTCGCACCTTGGCCCTCTTGTTGTAGTACCTTTCCACTTGCTGCTTCTCGGCTGCCATTCTTATGTGGGCCATGTCTTTCCGTTCTTCGATTTTGTCTAGATCTTGTAGCCTATTTTCGTCGTTACTGAGTCCGCTCTCGTTAGAGTATCTCAAACTGGGTTCTTTGACTTCGACGGGTATAACTGCGTCAGTCCCATAGACCAGCGAATATGGCGTCTCACCTGTGCTGGTTTTTGGCACAGTGTGTTATGCCCATAATACTTCCGGTAGTAGTTCATGCCATATCCCTTTAGCATCCTCGAGCTTCTTTTTCAATATATTCAGTATTACTTTATTGGAAGATTCGGCTTGACCATTGGCGGCAGAGTGATATGGCGTGGAGAGTATTCGCTTGATGTGCCATTTCTTGAAGAATTCAGTTGTTCTCTTTCCGACAAACTGAGGCTCGTTGTCGCAGCTAATTTCTTTGAGGATGCCAAAACGACATATTACGTTTTTCCATATGAACGCGATGACCTCTTGCTCGTGTATCTGAGTGTATGCACCTGCGTCCACCCATTTAGAAAAGTAATCAGTTAAAACCAACAGGAAACGTACCTTACCTCGTCCTGCTGGGAGTGGGCCGACTATGTCCATTCCCCATTTTATGAACGACCGTGGTGAAGTGATGGAATGAAGGAATTCCCCTGCTTGATGTATCATAGGGGCGTACTTTTGGCACTTTTCACATCTCCTGACATAGTCCGCAACTTCTTTTTTTATGGTGGGCCAATAGTACCCAGCGCGGATGAGGCATCGGACAAGGGAGTGATTCCCTGTGTGGGCACCGTAGTGCCTTTCGAGTACTTCTTCCAGTACTCACCTTGTTTGATTTGTCCCATGACATTTGTCTAGGGGGCCGTCGAACGTTCTTTTGTAGAGATCACCGTTTATGAGGATGTGTTGGGCTCCCTGTACCAGGAGTTTTTTTGCTTCTTTCTTATCTTGTGGGAGCGTTCCATCCTACAAATATGCTATGAGGCAGTTACGGCAGTCCCAAGTTAAGTTTATAGAATGTACCTCGACGTGGTCAATTGCGGAATGGAGGAGCGTGACCACGTTTTCTTTGTTGATATTTTTGGTGGTCGCATCTAGTTTGGCGAGTCCATCCGCTTCGATATTCCATGCCCTGGATATTTGGTCGAAGTGACTGTCACACCTCCTTTTTCCTACACCCTTAAGGGTATAAGGGCATTTTTTTCAATTTAAGTGACAATCGAAACGTGGTTATTTATGTTTGTTTAGAGTCGCCACTTGGGATAATTTATGGTGTCCCAAGTCACCGGTTTTAAATCCCAAATCGAGGAAAGATTGACTATATTTTATAGTCTGCAAACATAGAAATCTGGGTAAGGAATTCTGTTAACCAGGGAGAAGGTGTTAGGCATTCCCGGGTTCCGTGGTTCTAGCACGGTCGCTTTGATCATATTTAGCTTATTAAATTGTCTAATTACTTATTTTAGAACCTATGTGCATTTACCTTTTACCGCTTTTAAATTAAGAAAATTATCTTGAAATGGGTCACGCGTACGTGTACCCATTTGTTTTGCGCATCAAAAATCATGTCACGCGAATGTGTCCACAATTAATAACGCTTTATTATTATTAAGAAAGTTTGGCTGAAGTTGCGCGAATGCATACTCCGGTTTTGAATTTAGAAATTATAATCATGTCACCCGAACGTGTCCACAATCACGATAACATATGAAACGCGCCTAAAGCAAACTACGAACATTTGTCATTTTTATATCTAGCTTATTAATATAAGGGCCATGAATAATTAAATTGTAGATGACACACCTCAAAACTATATAAACTAAAATTAATTTAACAGCTTATTAAAAGAATTTTATTATTAAGAAAGTTTGATCGAAGTTGCGCGAACGCATACTCCGAATTGGTTTTTTAAAATCACAATTATGTCACGCGAACGTGTACACATTCACGGTGAAAGATTAAAACTATGCCTGAAGCGTTCAAACAATGTTCATTCTTCATAAACTTCAATACGCAATCCATTACCACACGGTCCATTTAAATTACAACTCCAAACTTCTAGTCCGAACAAAATACTATGAATTAATTTTGACCCCTATGTTAAAGGCTAAAAAATTGAAACAATATTCACTACAAGATCGATTATAATAATTATATCACATCCACAATATTCATAAAAACAACATGCTCCAAATGACATTTAAAACCAAACAAAACTTCAATGATCCAAATCAAAACACCTAATCATTCATAATAAACAAACAGGACCACCTAAAATCATGAAAAATAGATCTAGCACATGAAGCATTCATAACACCTGATCACGTAGAATAAACAAACAACTCAATTATCAATCCAAAGAATCAACGAGAATATAATGTCAATGAAATAAAGGAGAGATGTCGAGAAATGGACCTTTCAATAACTAAATATTCTTTGACATAACACGAAAGAGATCTGTCGGACTTTTGCGTGAAGTAACCACGATCAGAAATGACACCGAGAAACTTTGACGGAGCTTCGAATCTTGACTGAAACTCTTGTGTTTTCTATCGTGGTTGGGGAACTTTTAGAGCTGGGTTGATGGTGGGTTTCAAGCTGGGTGTTGACAGAGCTCGGCAGCTATAGAGGAGTTGGTTGTTGTGTGTTTGGTGATGGGTCTGGTCGCTTGTGTATGGCAATGGGTTACAGGGTGGTCATCTTCCGGCGGGGATGGTTGAGTAGCGTTAAGGTTCTCCCATGGCTGCTTCTTTTGAAGAAGAAGACAGTGCTGAAGGTTAGGGTGGGGATGGGGTCGTTTTGGTCAGAAATGGCTAGAGAAGAAGTTGAAGATCGGGGCCTTCGATGGTGTCTCTTGGGGTTAAGTTTCTAAGGTTGCCGATCGTTTTTTGGTTAGGAAGCCATGTCAGCAAGTTGCTTCCTCTATGAAGAAGAAGCTCAATCGATAGGATAGGGCGTGGGTCTGTAATAGACTAGTAAATTGATCTTAAAAATGGAACAAAAATGAAGAAATGAGAATGAGGAAACAAGCTTTATTGATCAATGCAATAGAAGTTGATTTACAATGAATCTACCAAACTAAGTAGACTAGATTCACCATAGCCAATGGACAATTATACCTGAAAGAGAAGAGAAGAAGAGAGTTGGTTAGGATTTAGAGAGAGAAAGTAGAGAGAAGAGAAAGTAGTTGAGGTAGTTAACAGAATAATACCGTGTATATTTTCCTCAGCTCTTTCTATGGGTATTTAATTGGTGATATTGGGTTTTAATCTTCATTAACCCATCAGCTGGCCCACTCGTAACAGATGGCCTAGTTAGCTTCTTATTAATGCAACCCATTAATTGAGGCCCACACCCTACAGGACCTACCTTCCAGATAAGAATCACTTTTCTAATTAGAACTTAGGAATCTCTGACATTACATCACTTGCCCCTTCGAGAAAGACCTTGTCCTCAAGGTCGTAATTGAGCTACAAACTTTGGAAATCGATGTTTGATATAGCTCCAGTCTTCCCAAGATGCTTCTTTTTCACTCAAATTAGCCCATTGAACCAATACTTTCACCCCAACTCCATTATTAACCTTCACCACTTTCCTCTGAAGAATAGCAACTGGTTGAATCAAGAATTTTCCTTCACCATCGTAGAGAGGAGGCTGTTGTGCTGGAACAATGGAGGGACCTATACGATGCTTCAGTTGTGAGACATGGAACACTGGGTGTATTTGTGACCCAGGTGGAAGCTATAGTCGGTAAGCTACATATCCTATCTTCTTTTTAACGATATACAGACCATAGTATTTGGCACACAATTTTACATTCCTGCGCACATCAATAGAAGATTGTCGATAGGGTTGTAGCTTTAGGTAAACTTGGTCCCCTACTGCTAGTCTACGTAGAATTTCATACGATCTTGTGCTTGTGTCAAGTTGTCTTTTAGTGTTTGTAACATTTGCTGATGTTGAGCTACACTCACTCCTGCCGGTGATTGGCCTATGTTAGGCAAGGATCCCATAGGTAATTGTGGTGGTGGATAACCATAAAATGTGAAAAGGGGTGATTGTTAGTGCACTATGATAATTGGTGTTGTATCACCATTCCGCCGAATGAAGCCACTTAGTCCATAGCTTAGGATTATCAAACACCATTGCGCGTAGATAACTTTCCATGCATCTATTTAGCCTTTCAGTCTGCCCATCTGACCGTGGGTGATAGGTTGTGCTCATGTTCAACTTAGTGCCCATAGTCTTGAAAAGATGCTTCCAGAAATGTAGCCCATTAGAAGCTATTGTTTTAGGGTCCAACCTATCACCCACAGCCAGATGGGTCCCTATTAGAAGCTATTGTTTTAGGTAGCCCATGTAGTCTATAAACCTCCTTGAGAAATAGATCTGTAACCTCAAAAGCTGAGAATGGACGTTTAATGGCCAAGAAATGTCCATATTTGGTGAATCTATCAATCACCACTAGTACTGCATTTTTCCCTCTAGAATTGGATAGTTCTTCTACAAAATCCATGGATATGTCTTGTCATGCCTAGTCTGGAATTGGTAGTGGCTGTAGCAATCCTAGTGAGTGAACATTTTCAGTTTTAACCCTTTGACAAACATCGCATTCTTCTACACATTTACACACTTCTTTCTTCATATTTGGCCAATGAAACAGGAGTTGCAATCTTTTATAAGTTCTCTGCCCTGAATGTCCTCCAATAGCAGAATGATGCATAGTTTGTAGAATTTTTTCTCTTAGATCAGTACCCTTTCCCACATAAATCTTCTGTTTGTACCTGATGACTCCTTGGTGTAATGTGTAATACTCTCCGCTGTTAGGACTGATGGTTAACTCTCTCAGTAATTGCAATGCTGTAGGATCCCCTTCATAACTATCCACAATGTCTTGCAACCAAGTGGCTTGTAGGCTGGATATAGCCAATAGAGTAGATTCATCTTCTTGTCTCCTTGAGAGGGCATCTGCCACCTTATTTTCACTTCCCTTTTTTGTATTGAACTTCATAGTCAAGGCCCATGATCTTGGTTAGCCTTTTTTGTTGTAAACCTGTAGTTATATTCTGCTCTAATAGGTATTTTAAACTTTGATGATCAGTCTTAACAACAAAGTGCCCCCTTGTAAGTAATGTCTCCACCTATCTACAGCTGAAAGAACTGCCATATACTCTTTTTCATAAGTAGACAATCCCCTGTGTTTGAGAGCTAATCCCTTGCTAAAAAAATCTATAGGTCTACCTCCTTGCATCAGTACAACACCCATTCCAGTAGCGCATGCATCCGTTTCTACCATAAAAGGCTTGGTCAAATCAGCCAAACCAAGCACTGGTACTGTTGACATAGCTGTTTTTAATTGCTGAAAGGCTGCTTCAGCTTCTTCATTCCACTGAAAAGCATTCTTCTTAAGCAGATTAGTTAATGGTCTGCTTATAATTCTATAAGATTTAACAAATCTCCTATAATAACCAGTCAGCCCAAGGAATCCCCTTAAAGCCTTCACAGATTTAGGTACAGGCCAATTTATCATTGCTTCACTTTTAGCAGGGTCCGTAGAAACCCCTTCACCTGAAATAATATATCCCAAGTATTCTAATTTATCCTGTCCAAAAGAACATTTAGACATCTTTGCATAAAGTTGTTCTTTCTATAGAATCTCTAGTACTTTTCAGAGATGTAGTACATGAGCATCCATTGAAGAACTGTAGACTAATATATCATCAAAAAATACCAATACAAACTTCCTCAAAAAGGGTTTAAACATCTGGTTCATGAGGCTTTGGAAGGTGGCTGGGGCATTGGTCAAACCAAAGGGCATGACACTAAATTCATAGTGCCCTAGATGTGTTCTAAAGGCAGTTTTGTAGATGTCTCCTTCCTTCATCCTTATTTGATGATAACCAGCCCTCAAGTCAATTTTTGAATAAATGCAAGAGCCATTATGCTCATCCATTAGGTCATCTACTAAGGGAATTGAGAACTTGTCCTTAATGGTCATTTTATTTAATTCCCTATTGTAAGCACATGATTTTTGCCCTATACGAAATACCCCTATAAAATCCCAAGAGAATAGCTTTTTGTTAATTATTTGCCATTTTAGGAATTTTTATAGATTTTTATTAATTGTTTGCACTTTTCTTGCATGTTTAAGTTTTCTTTTTAAATCATGAAAATACCAAAAATATTGCATTTGCATTTAGGACTTAATTTTACATACTTTTAGATTAATTAGTAATTAGGGTTTTACAAAAATACAAAAATCACAAAAAATTGATTTTAGCTTTGAATTTTGTTTAGTTTCCCTCAAATTAGTTTAATTAGTTGTGTTGATTATTAATTAGATCTTAATATAATTGGGTAGGTTGATCTAGTTTTTTTAGAGTTTAATTTAGATTTATAGTTTTAATTTGAAAAGAAAAAGAAAAAAAGTTGAAAGAAAGTGAGTCTTTAAATAAAATGCCCAAATTTGGGCTAGCCCAAATCAAAGTCAACCCACAAACTAAACTACCCAAAACTCACCGTCTCAGCCTAAGAAAACAGGTCAAACCCATGACCCGACCCATTTTTCCCTTTTAAAACCCATCAGATCTCTCACAACTTAGGGACACGGAAATAACGTGACCCCTACCCATCTTCTTCTTCACATAAAAATACACACACAAATCAGATCTTGGACCCTTCTTCTTCAGATGGAGAAAAAACGACACTGGCTTGGGAATTCAACAAAATAGCTTCCTTCTACTTCCTTTTTATTTTCTCAAAATCAAGGACAGACCTTCATTTCTTCCAAAAAAATAATAGAGAGAGCTGCGGCGCTACACTTCCGATTGCTGAGAGAGAGGAGCGAAAATCTGCTCCAAAATCAAGCTCCAATTTCCTGTTCTTTTCTTCTTCTTCACACACACCCCTATTTGAAAATGAAGATGAAAAGTCACCAAAGCTTGAAGGTAAACAAATGAAAGCAGAATCTGAATTTCTAAAGGAACATTGACGAAAATCGATTTCAAGACCCGATTTCTTCTTTCTCTGATTTGTGCAAGCTGTGGAAGTAGAGTTTATGATTTTTGTGTGTTGATTTTCAGTGTTGTGCTGCTGGTCTGCTGATTTCTTCTTCGTTTTTTTAGATATGTATGTTCGTTCCCTCAGTATTACTATGGACAAACAATTGTAAAAATGGTACAGTGTTTATAAGGGTCACTGTAATCTGCTGCAATTGATATGTATTTGGAATTCAATGTCATGTTCGGATCTGTTTTGGTATATGTTCCTCATTTGCAAGGCAACTGATTAATTGTGTTGAAGTTTAGCTATTTTTATTCATTCGAAACAGGATCTGAAATTGAATTCTTGGGTTAAATAAAATTAGAAGAAGGCTTCAACATCAAACCATGAATCCATATTGTAGTTCAGTGTGTAGTATTTGTTCTTCAGATTGTGAAGTTCTCTACAATCACTTTCTGGACCAAATGAGAAATTTGTGAAATTAAAAATGTGTTTGGTAATAGTTTTGTTTCTTAGCCTTTAAAAAAAATTAGAATGGTATCACTTTCATTTTTATTTGGAGTAAACGGACAATGGTTCAATCAAGGGAGTTTCTATAAGAATTGAGGCTTTCTTTAATTGTTGGTTTCGTTAGCTAATTTTGACACTATGCATAAATGTATGGAGACAATAGAAATAGAGTAAATCTGGAATATAGACTGCTGAGATAGTTGTGTATTTGCAAATTAACGCTTGAGTCGAGCTAATTCGGACTGACATGCTCCAAGATAAAGTCATTGAACTGGTCCATATTATGATTTTTTTGCGCTACGAAGAATTGATAATGGAACAAGATTGGATTTAGTAGTTCGTAAGTATTTGTTTCCTTTAGTTTGCTGTGACTACTAGTATTGCTTTAATTTTCCTACTTCATTAATTTCAGTGAGTTATAGTTAAAGGAATATGAAAAAATAAGGGTGGTCATAGATAACTATTGAAATAATTCAAGTTTTCATAAATTTGGGCCTTCGAGTTAGGTAGCGAATTTGAATTAAGAGGTTTTACCCTCTTGTTTGAATTCGGACTTGAATTTGAGGCCCGAAATTTGTAATGCTAATTAATTAGGCCCTTGTTAGAGACAAATTCGATCGAAAATCATAGTTTGCTTTAGGATATCTTTTAAAATAAATGAGGTGCGCCCCGCCAAACAAAATGCATAAATTGCGGGGCCCTTTTAAAATGCTTATGTTAAAATACTTAGAATTCGGAACGTGCCATTTAGCGAATTTTCATGGCCTCCCGTAAAGTTAATAACACGTTAGTCACTTTAGGCGCGCTTTTTAATAATTTTACCTTCCTGAATACGAGTGTGCATTTTATGCGACTCAAATTCAAATCCTAAAATATTGTATAAAAATGTGTCGAGGATCCGGGTGCATTTCATGTGACGTGATCCATAAACACGTTTTTAAACGACGTTCACTTTCTTAAAACTTTTAATTAAAGTGGTAAATAATCTTTAAAATTGCACTATAGGATAACATATTTTTAAAATCAGATTTTAGCCATCTATAACAATTTAAGCGACCGTGCTAGAACCACGGGATCCGGGGGTGCCTAACACCTTCCCTCGGGTCAACAGAATTTCTAGTTCGCATACTCCAATTGGGAAGTCGAAATTTTCCTCGATTTGGGATTTAAATTAAATCGGTGACTTGGGACACCAAAAGCCAATCCTTTCCCAAGTGGCGACTCTAAAATATAAATAAATAATCCCATTTCAAATAATATCACTTTAAATGGAAAAACTCCCTTATACATTTATCATTCGGGGTAGGTGTGTAAAAAAGGAGGTGTGACACCTATAATCAATACAAAACCTCCAACGTTCATCTTTTTTCTTAACTAACAATACAGGGTAAGAGAATGGAGAGTGGTTGGGTTGTATAATTCCATTGTTAAGCATTTCATTAACCTGCTTTTCTATCTCATTCTTCTGAAAATAATTGTACCTGTATGGTCTGATACTGATAGGTGCTGCTTCAGGTTTGAGTGGAATCTAATGATCATGGGTCCTCCTTGGTGGTAGACACTTTGGTTCATCAAACACTCCTCGAAACTCAGCTATAATGTTCTAAATCTTGTTAGGCATACTACTTGGTGCTTCTGTATTCTGTACATTAATAGTAAACAAGTGTGCCCATAACACATGTCCTTTCTTCAACAATTGCTTTACTCCAGTGGATGTCATACTCTGCAGCTTGCCTTCTTCAGAGTATCCTTTTAATTCTACCCTTTTTCCTTTCACACTCACCCGTAGTTTGTATGCAATAAAGTCAAACAGGATGGGATTGTGTTTTATAATCCAATCCACCCCCAATACTACATCACAACCCCCAATATCCAGTACCCTCAACTTGTGCTCAAATTCAATGCCCTGAGTTTTCCACTTGAATTGAGGGCAAGAGTGGTAACTCATTAGATGCCCTCCATTCGCCACAGCTACCCTCATTGGTACAACTTCCTGGATTACACACCCCAGCTGCTTGGCAGTGCTACTAGCTATGAAGCTGTGAGTGCTACCATTATCTGCTAGGATCATTAAGATATGCTTCCCATATACTCCCTTCAGTTTGATAGTTATAGATGTAATAGTCCCTGATAATACATTGAGACTAATTGTCTCATCTATGATAGTTTCTGAATCGTCAACAAGAACTATCTCATCTTCCATCTTACCATCTACCTCTAATTGCTCTTAATCTGTTGTTCCTGACAATGTGTTGAGTTGTTTATTATTGCACACATGTCCAAGAAAGTATTCTCTCCACACTTATATCATTCTCCCCTAGCTGTTCTTGCTTCAAAGAGTTTGTTCCCTGAGATTGAAGGCTGTTGGTTACTCTCCTTATGTGCATAGCTAGAAGGCTTGCTCATTGTAGTATTAACATAAGTATTTGGCTGTAGGTTCTGTCTTCCTCCATATCCCTTCTTCTTATTCATTGATTCCATTAATTCTTCCTTGTGTCTAGATTTTTCTACTGCATGACTTAATGAATAAGGATCAAGCATTTTAACAGTATGCCTAATCTCTTCTTTAAGCCCTTCTATAAAAAACCCTAGAAAAAACTCTTCAGGTATGGTTGGATGTTTGATTAACACCCATGCCTTCAAATCTTCAAACCTCTCTAAGTATTCATTGACTGATCCATTTTGTTCTATCTTTTTAAATCTCCCCAGCAAATTTAGATTACTATTATCGGCATCATTAAATCTTTTATAGATTTCTTCCATAAATTCACCCCATCTAACAGTACCCCTACTCAACTGATAAGAAAAATACCATGCTTCTGCTCTTCCATTCAAATGCAATACAGCAGTATCAAGTTTATGTTGTGGATCTAATATATGATTGTAATGAAAATACCTTTCGCAACCAAAATTTTGGATCTCCTTCTTCGAAGTAAGGGCAATCAATTTTGGAGTTGAAACTGTTCGCGTAGGATCGCCCCACAGGAACCTCCTGATTCTCCATCATCCTTCCTCTGCTACCAGAGCCCTCTACTGTATGAGCAGCTGTTGGAGCACTACCCAAGATACCATCCTTCCTTACAAAGAACTTGTCCATCAGAAGATCAAATTTATGATTTAGTTCATCCATTTTAGAGTCATTTGACTCCAGTTTTTTACTAGTTTCTGCCATGTAATTTTGTAATTGATTCTCTAATTTCCTGACACTTTCTTCTGTAATTTTAGATCTCGTTTTTGGTACTGTCATGGTGCCAGGACTTGCTCTAATACCAACTTGTAATAGACTAGTAAATTGATCTAAAAAATGGAACAAAAATGAAGAAATGATAATAAGGAAACAAGCTTTATTGATCTCTGCAATAGAAGTTAATTTACAATGAATCTATCAAACTAAGTAGACTAGATTCACCATAGCCAATGGACAATTATACCTGAAAGAGAAGAGAAGAAGAGAGTTGGTTAGGATTTAAAGAGAGAGAGTACAGAGAAGAGAAAGTAGTTGAGGTAGTTAACAGAATAATACCGTGTATATTTTCCTCAGCTCTTTCTATGGGTATTTAATTGGTGATATTGGGTTTTAATCTTCATTAACCTATCAGCTACCCCACTCGTAACAGATGACCCAATTAGCTTCTTATTAATACATCCCATTAATTGAGGCCACACCCTACAAGACCTACCTTCCAGATAAGAATCACTTTCCTAATTTGAACTTAGGAATCTCTGACATTACAGGGTTCGATCTTTTATGAAAACGACGCTACTGTATAGGTCTTAGGCTATCATTATCTTGTATTCACTTTAGCTGATCGTGTATTTTCTCTGATAGTCCTTATGTTTTCATAAAAATGGCTGATGCCTATTTAAAGACTAGGTTTTAGGGTTTTAAGGGTATTAGGGTTAGTTTAGTGGGTATTGTGCTTGGGTTGTTATGGTCTAAATCCCAAAAACTAGGCCTAAAAATGGGTCGATTGAGCCCAAATCTTATTCTTTCCTGCGAACGAGACTAAAAATACGATCTCATTTATTAACTAATCCTACGTAAGTAAAATAACTATTAAAATAAGACTGACCGTTAAAACAAAACTATTTTTGGTATTTTTCAAGATTAAAAACAAAATATTAATGAAACTATTTTTTATAATTTTTATTTTCTTGTAATAAAATAAAATAAAAGATTCAAAATTAATTGAAATACCAATATTAGGCCTAAATTAAATATTTACATGCTAAATTATAAAAAATCTCAGGGAGGGTAAAAAATTACATGTTTACAACGGCATTCATCAAATTCTGGTAGTAGTTTGTCAATTTTCGACTGGTACTTTTGTAGTCTTTGTTCCTTGACTTGGAAAGTCCCGGTGACTTGGTTTACCACGAGTTGAGAGTCACAATGGAGGACGAGTCGTCGAGCTCTGTATTTGAGGGCTAACTTAAAACCTGCAATCACAACTTCATACTCGGCCTCGTTGTTAGTCATCTCGTGGCATCGTATGGACTGGCGAATTACTTCGCCTGTAGGGAATTCAAGGACGAGTATCAGTCCTGATCCTGAGGCATTAGAGGCACCGTCGGTATAGAGGATCCATAGGTTGGTATGCGAAGAAGCGCGGAGTGCTTCCTGTTCTACCTCGGGTAATATTTTCATGCTGAAATCAGCGACGAAGTCGGCGAGCACCTATGACTTAATGTCAGTTCGCGGTTGGTACGTTATGTCGTGCTCGCTTAGTTCTATGACCCACTTGACTAGGCTACGCGATAGTTCGGGTTTGTGTAGGATACCTCTTAGGGGGAAGGCTGTCACCACCTTTATGGGGTGATATTGAAAGTACGGTCTAAGCTTACGTGAAGCTACGACCAATGCCAGGGCTAGTTTTTCAAGGTGAGGGCACCTTGTTTCAGCATCGATTAAGGTTTTGCTGATATAGTAAATCGGATACTGCGTACTTTTATTTTCACGGACCTAGACTACGCTTACCGCAACTTCGAAAACTGCCAAATACACCAGTAGACATTTACCCGGGTCCGCTTTGACGAGTAGTGGTTATGAGGAGAGGAACATTTTTAGTTTTCTCAGGGCGTCGACGCATTCTTCATTTCATTGAAGCCCGTGATCCTTCTTATCACATTGAAGAATTTGTGGCATCTATCCGAGGATCGTGAAATGAATCTCGATGGGGCAGTTATTCGCCCTGTTAATTTCTGTACCTGCTTCTTGTTGGTCAGTATCTCAGATATCGCATTGATGACCCTATTTTGATCCGGGTTGACTTCGATTCCCCTTTGTGACACTAGTAACCGAGGAACTTTTTTGAAGTTATGCCGAAGGTGCATTTTTCGGGATTCAGCTTCATCCCGTACAACTTCAATATCTCAAAAGCTTCCTTCAGATGACCAATGTGATCCTCTTTCTTTGTCGACTTTACTAGCATGTCCTCGATGTAAACCTCCATGGTCTTACCGAGTTGTTCTTTAAATATTTTGTTAACTAACCTTTGATACGTGGCCCCTACATTCTTGAGCCCGACCGACATCACCTTATAGCAGTACGTTCCTTGATGAGTGATGAAAGTGGTCTTTTATTTTATCTTCTTCGGTCATTAGAATTTGGTTATAGCCGGAGTAGGCATCTAAGAAGCTTAGCAGTTTATGCCCCGCCGTTGCATCGATAAGTTGGTCGATGTGAGGTAACGGAAAAGAGTCCTTCGGGCATGATTTGTTTAGACCGGTGAAGTCAACACACATATGCCATTTCCCGTTCTTCTTTTTGACCATGACCATATTGGCAACCCACTGGGGGTATTTCGATTCTCTGATGGAACCGTTGGCGAGTAATTTATCAACCTCCTCGCTGACCGCCTCATTAATTGTGGCATTGAATTTTCTCCTTATTTATCGTACCGATAGATAAAGTGGATCGACATTCAGCCTCTGTGTGGCGATATCCCTTGGGATTCCTGGCATATCTGAGTGGGAGAAAGCAAACAAATCATAGTTGTTAGTTAAAAACTCACGATACTTACATGGCTCCGAGAGGTTGTGTCCAATATAAGCCTTTTTGTGCTATCGGTGTTATCCAATTGTATGGGGTCGAGATCTTCTATGGTTACCTTGTAGGCTTCTGCGATGTCCAAGTCTTTGATGGCCTCTACTGGTACGTTGGGTTTGGTTCCCGACATGGCTGATTGATATGCTTCTGCACTTGCCCCCTTTAATTATTTGGTGTGTGTGCAATCTTAGGCGATCTGGTAGCATTTTTGGGTGGTACGTGGCTCACCTTAGATGCTGAATATCCTCCATTGGGTGGGGAATTTGATTACTTGATAGAAGCTTGAAGGGATAGCTCGCATGGCGTGTATCCACGATCGTCCTATGATGGCGTTGTAGGTCGTTTCCTGGTTCATGACATGGAATGTCGTTTCCAAGGTAACCCCTCCTGCCAGGACAGGTAATACTATTTCTCCAAATGTCTGCTCTACTAAATTATTAAACCCGTTGTGTTATACAATGCAATATTATTTTATTCTCGAGTCTCATCTGCATGAGAACTCGCGGGTAAACAATACACGCTACGCTTTCGTCATCTACCATTATTCTTTTTACATCGGTATCTGCGATGCGTAACATTATAACCAAAGCATCATAGTGAGAAAAAAACAAACCGTCGGCATCCGACTTATCGAAGATGATACTGTTTTCGAGGTCGTCATATCATTCGTAAGCAACTGTCTGTTTGAGTTTATGTGTGGTGGTGAATTTTACATGATTGATCACCGCATCATCGCCACCGCCAATGATCATTTGTATAATACGAGCCGGTGATGGTGGCTTTGGAGGTCCTTGAGGTTAATCGCGCCCTCGAGCAAAGTTGGCACATCCTTTATCGCTTAGCAGTTCTTTAAGATATCCTTGGTTTAACATCCTCAATACTTCTTATCGCAGACCTATGAAATCTTCGGTCTTGTGTCCTCTCTCCTAGTGAAATTCACACAGGACGTTCGACCTCCTAGTACTTGGATCCGATTTCATCTTTTGCGGCCATTGCACCTTCGTGCCCAGTTTTTCCAATGCGTACACTATCTCTGAAGGGGAAACACAAAAATTATGAGCAGATAGTAGTGGAGTCATACCTCTTTCATTGCTATCCCTTATGACACGTTCGGTAGGCTCATCCTTACTCTTTTGAATCGAGCTAGGAAATCCTGAAGTCCCTCGCCTGCCGTTTTTCTGACGGCGAAGATATCATTAACCTAGCCTTAGCCTTCTTTGCTCCCACATGAGCGGTAGAGAATTTATCTGCCATTTCCTTGAATGTTGATATCGATCGTGCTGGTAGTTGGGAATACCAAGTCAATGCTCCCCCCGTCAGAGTTTCGCCAAACTTTTTCTGCAGCACAGACGGTACCTGTTCTTTTGATAGATTATTACCTTTGACTACATTAACGTAATGGATTAATTGGTCATCCGGGTCCGTAGTTCCATCGTATATTTTCAGGTATGGAGGCATTTTGAAGGTCTTTGGAATAGAATGGGGAGCTTCCCCTTCGTTGTATGGTTGTTTGATGAATCAGCCCACATCGCATGTTAGTAATAACTTTGGAGCACCTGGTATTTTATCAACCCTCTCCTGGTGTTCTGTCATCTGGCCGCGGAGTGTTTTGTTCTCACTTTCCATCTCTTCTATTTTCTTTAAGATGACCGTGAGTGTACCGTTGCCCGTATTGGCAACAGCGGGGTGTTACCTGTTCGTGTAGCGTCTGGCTCATCGGCAGTAGCTGCAGTTTTTGCGGGTAACGTGTCTTCGATATCTCTCTGAGCGGGTTTCCCGAGCATGTTGCTCAAGGTACTTGTCAGCCATTTTTCTAGTAGCTTTTTGACGGTCGGCGACGTTTCTGCTACCGCAGATTTTGAGGTTCCCCTATCGCGTAAGATCGTTAGATCTCCGTGCCAGGGGAAATATCTCCCCCTCCGGTGTGACACTTCGTATTGCATTCTCACGGTCTTTCCCGCTGGCTTTATTGAGGGAGTTTAAGAGGTTATCATGACATCCACTACTGCCTTTAGCCTCGCCTCTCCCTTTCCCGCCATTGCTGGTTTTTATGACGTTGAAGAAAAGTGATTATTAGTTTCAAGAATCTAGATGAAAACTTTGAATTCAGCTATAAAAATCCTCACAGAAGGTGCCAAATTGTTTGACTTAAAAGATAATAGAACCTTTTTGAACAAATCAATCAAAGATGAAGGGGTAAATCTTAGCTGAGAGTAACAATCTCTTTAAGGATTGATAGAAAAGGAGAAGATAGATCACAAAATTTGTTTCTATTTGCCAATAATAATTTTTTCAAGAAGAAGATCCCCTTCTTACAAGGTTATTGTCCTCTATTTATACTCGTAGAGGAACTTTCTAAACTGCACAAAACAAAGAGCAGAGAATCTTTCAAGGAATATTCTTGATGTCCCATAATAGCTATACACTATTGCTAGGGTCGTCCAATCTTGTCGTCGGTCGTGGTTGGTCAATCGTCGTACTCGTTGTCAGTTGTGGTCGGTCAAATTTGGACCCATACAATCACGAGTTTCGATTCTATATAAGTAACAATTTCTAGTTTTATATTTGTTATAATAGTGGAAGAGCTGGGAATAAAAGAGCTCCTGCCCCCATATGTTGATCCAAGACTGTAAGTTAAGGATCTCATAACAGGAGTTTTCTTTGCTTCAGCCTCTTCTAGATATGATACATAAACAAACGCTTTCGTGGTATATTTTCCTTTTCCTTTTATCTTCAAAGAATAAAAATAAGGGGTTATCTTTTTCTATATATTTTTTGTATTGATCTTTTTTTCTGATTGATGAAAATGCAGCCAGTTTTATCAATTCCAAAACAACTAGAGTTGTTCGAAGAATATATTGGAAAACTGAAAGCAATTGTTGCAGAAGTTAGTGTTAGAAACTCTTATTTTATAAGTGACTAAAAACAGAAAAAATAGATGAACAGAAATTTGTAGTATTATATCCCGAGCCCAAATATTCCTTTTGTGTCCTTAAAGAATCTTATCCCCTCATTGTTGCCCAAGGATAACAGATAAATTCTTCTCAGGATAGAACGGAACTTCCAACTTAGCGGTAGCGGCAGCGACACTTCAAACCACTAAGTCATCAGTGAACTCAAAATAATGGTGCAAATCACACGACCAACTTACTTTGTTTTGAAAGTAATGATGCAGAAATAAGAAGGATATAAATCAGAAGATTTCAGGATGAAACATTCTAAAGGAATGGGTGCCTATTTATAGCCAACAGATTTTTGGATTGAAAGGGTGTAAAAGTGGTTGTGCACACTGCAGGTGGCTATTCGTGAAGTGCAGCCTCTCTGGTGGCTATTTCTAGGACTTGCGGGAAAGTTCTAACGCGGGAATATTTAAAATAAAATTAAAGACGAAAATTAATTTAATTTACCATTACAAATAACGATCACTCAAAATATTAATATAAAATATTAATATTTAATTAATTAATTTCATTTTGTTGGTCCAATAAATTAAGTCAAACAATCATATCAATTGACCAAATCCAAATCCGAAGCCGAAGCCGAAGCCGAAGCCGAAGCCGAGCCGAAGCCGAGCCGAGCCGAGCGAGCGAGCGAGCGACGATGGTGTGAGGCCCCTTCCTCTTAGCTCCTTTTAAGAGCTTAAGGAAGTGCTTCTATATTTATACCCAACAAAATACTTGTCTTTAACCAATGAGGGACAAAGTGCAAAAGCCAAAGTTGCCTTTTAACCTTCTTCCCTCATTTCCCATTCACACTACCACACTTCAACCCCAACAATCCCCCACATGAATGGGAATGATGAACATGCATGCAAATTTTGTGTGATTCAAAACTAAGGATTAATTGCATTGGATAAGTAGGTTTCCCTGTGAACTTTCCATAGTGAGCATATATCGAATATACTCGGTCAATCGGTAGATTTGATATCTTTGAACCGTCAAGCTTTAGTGTATACCTAGACAACATATATCACACAATTAATCCTTATCCATCTCTTGGATCTCATTGTTGTGTTCGTTCTAGCCATGAACACTGCCTGGTTTCATAAGTGCATAGAGAATTGGCCTTACATAATTCTCCTTGAAGCGGCTTCCACTTCACACTTGCATAGGTAATTTCTAAACGTGTAATCCTGTAGATGTACATTGTTTGATAGTTTCACTATATCAAACTTAGATAATCATTAAAAATCTACAATGATTTATCCTTGGTACTGAACATTGTCTCATCATGAGAATGAACCAAAAAATGTTTAGTTTGACAATGTTGAACCATTACTCACAACTTTGTTTGATCTCTTTGAACCAAGATTTTGGGATCTCCAGTCTTCTAGGTAGAGTTACCTCCATGAGTCACTTGTCCTCGGCACCATAGTCTCATTCCCTTCGATGACCATTCAAATGCCTCTCTAGTTAAGCCTTTTGTAAGTGGATCTGATACATTCTCTTTTGACTTTATATAGTCAATTGTCATAATTCCCCTAGGGATCAGTTGTCTAATAGTTTTATGTCTTCGTTGTATATGACAATTTTTACCATTATACATGACATTCCTAGCCCTCCCTATAGCCGATTGACTATCGCAATGTATGTAGATTGGTGTCAATGGCTTTGGCCAAAATGGAATATCTTCCATGAAATTCCGAAGCCATTCAGCTTCTTCACCGGCTTTGTCTAAAGCTACAAATTCAGCATCCATTGTAGAGCGTGCAAGTAAAGTTTGTTTGGACGACTTCCAAGATACCGCTCCTCCACCAATTGTGAAAATGTATCCACTTGTGGACTTAGAATCAGTTGAATAGGTTATCCAATTTGCATAACAATATCCCTCAATAACTGCAGGATACTTAGTATAATGCAAAGCAAAGTCTTGGGTATATTGCAAATATCCCAAAACTCAATTGATTGCCATCCAATGAGTTTGATCTGGACTGTGCGTGTACAGACTCAACTTACTCATAGCACAAGCTATATCCGGTCGAGTACAATTCATGATATACATTAAACATCCTAACACACGTGCATAATCCAGTTGAGACGTACTTCGTCTTTTGTTCTTCTTAAGAGCAAGGTTTACGTCTATTGGGGTCTTTAAAACTTTGAAATCTAAATACTTGAACTTGTCAAGTACTGATTTGATGTAATGAGATTGAGACAAAGCGAGACCTTTAGGAGTCTTTTATATCTTAATACCCAAGATTATATCAGCAACTCCTAAGTCTTTTATATCAAATTTACTAATCAACATACGCTTTGTAGCATTTATGTTGGCAATGTCATTACTCATAATTAACATATCATCCATATATAGGCAAAAAATGACTATTTGTTTTGGAGTATTTTTAATGTAGACACATTTATCACACTAATTAATCACAAACCCATTTGACAATATTGTTTGGTTAAATTTTGCATGCCATTGCTTAGGTGCTTGTTTTAATCCATACAGAGACTTAACAAGTCTACAAACCTTCTTTTCCTCTCTTGGAACCACAAACCCTTAGGGTTGTTCCATGTAGATTTCTTCATCTAACTCTCCATTTAGGAAAACTGTTTTAACGTCCATATGATGGATTTCCAGACCATACACAGCGGCTAAAGCGATTAACACCCGTATGGATGTAATCCTTGTTACCGGCGAGTATGTGTCGAAATAGTCAAGACCTTCCTTTTGTCTATAGAATTTGACAACCCGTCTTGCCTTATACTTGTCAATAGTGTCATCAACTTTCATTTTCCTTTTGAAAATTCACTTAGAACCTAACGATTTATTTCCAGGAGGAAGATCAACCAATTCTCAAGTATGGTTGCCCAAAATAGATTTTATTTCACTATTGACTGCCTATTTCCAATATGGTGATTTCAAAGATGGTATGGCTTCTTTAAACATACGTGGCTCATTTTCCAATAGAAACATCACAAAGTCATCTCCAAATGAAGTAGATTTCCGTTGGCGCTTGTTGCGTCTTGGTTCGTCCTCATTTGTTGTAATTTCTTTAGTTCCTTCCCGGGGTCATTTGGTTTTTTCCACAAACGATTCATGTTCCTTTTTATACGGATATATATATTTTCAAATAATTCAACATTATCTGATTCCATCATCGTATTAACATGAATGTCAGGATTTTCTGATTTACACACCAGAAAACGATATGCTCTACTATTTGTAGCATATCCTATAAAACACAATCAATTATTTTCGGTCCTATCTTAACCCTTTTAGGTTTAGGAACCTGCACTTTTGCTAAACACCCCCACACTTTGAATAATTCAAGTTGGGTTCTTTTCTTTACATTGTTCATATAGAATGGATAGTGTTTTGCTATGGGGTACTCTATTGAGTATTCGATTGGCCGTAAGAATAGCTTCCCTCCACAAGTTCCGGGGTAAACCTAAACTTATCAACAAAGCATTCATCATCTCCTTTAAAGTTCTATTCTTTCTTTCCGCAATCCCATTGGATTGAGGCGAGTACGAGGTAGTTGTTCGGTGAATAATGCCATATTCCAAACATATTTATTCAAAAGGAGATTCGTATTCACCACCCCTATCACTTCATATCATTTTAATCTTTTTATTAAGTTACGTTTCAACTTTATTTTTGTATTGCTTGAATGTGTCAATTGCCTCATCTTTACTACTAAGTAAGTAAACATAGCAATAACGAGTGCTATCGCCAATAAAAGTTATGAAATACTTCTTTTCACCGCGAGATGATATTGACTTCATGTCACAAATGTTCGTATGAATTAAGTCTAAGGGTTCAGAAATCCTTTCAATTGACTTGTAAGGATGTTTGACATACTTAGACTCAACGCATATTTGACATTTTGATTTTTCGCATTCAAATTTAGGCAATACTTCTAAATTAATCATTTTATGCAAGGTTTTGTAATTGACATGTCCCAAACGAGAATACCATAAATTGTTTAACTCAAGCAAGTAAGAAGAAGCTGGAATTTTATTCATACTGTCAACGACCATTACATTAAGTTTAAAAAGGCCCTCAGTCAGGTGACCTTTTCCTACATATATTTCATTCTTACTAACTACGACCTTGTCGGAAACAAAAACACATTTAAAGCCATTCTTGACTAGTAGCGAAGTTGAGGCTAAATTCTTCCGCATTTCAGGAACATGAAGAACATCTTTTAGAGTCACAATCTTTCCAGAAGTCATCTTCAAAGCTACCTTGCCCGATCCTTCAATTTTTGCAGTAGCGGAATTTTCCATAAACACTGTATCGTTGGGTCCAGCGGGAGCATAAGAAGTAAAGAACTCCTTGTTAGCACAAACATGTTGAGTTGCTCCCAGATCAATCCACCATTCTCTTGGATTTCCGACTAGGTTGCATTCTGAAAGCATGGCACATAAGTCGTCTATTTCATCATTCTTCTCAATCATGTTTGCTTGACTTTTCTTCTTGTCCTTCTTTGGTGCACGACATTTAGTAGCCTTGTGTCCAACCTTTCCACAATTATGGCAATTACCTTTGAACCTCTTCTTTTTTGGATAATTCTTTGGTCCAGATGGCTTCTTTCTCTTTTTACTCGTTAAAGCTTCCTCAACAATATTTGCACCCATTATTGTTGAATTTCCATGAGATTTCTTCTCAGCAGCCTTGTTGTCCTCTTCAATCCGTAGACGAACAATAAGGTGTTCAAGCGTCATCTCCTTGCGCTTATGTTTCAAGTAATTCTTAAAGTCCTTCCACAGTGGAGGCAGTTTTTCAATAAATGCCGCAACTTGAAACGCTTAATTTATGATCATACCTTCAAAGAAAAGTTTGTTAAGAACAATATAATTAATACTCTTAACATAAGTATTAATTAGGATTATACCTTCAGAAAGGAGATCATGGATAATGACCTGAAGTTCTTGAACTTGGGATACTATAGATTTGTTATCCACCATCTTATAATCTAGAAATTTGGCAGCCACAAATTTCTTAAGTCCAGCATCTTCAGTCTTATATTTCTTCTCCAATGCATTCCGCAGTTCCTTTGATGTTGCAATGTTACTATAAATATTGTACAAGTCATCTTCTAGCTCACTTAAAATGTAATTCTTGTACAGGAAATCAGAGTGCTTCCAAGTCTTAGTAACAAGGAGTGCTCGTTGTTAGGGGTTCCTTCAGGCACGACTGGTACATCCTCTTTAATAAACCTTTACAGACTTAGAGTGGTAAGATAAAAGAACATCTTTTGATGCCATCTCTTAAAGTCAACACCAGAAAATTTTTCCGGCTTTTTCGCTGGTGGCATAGCCGTTGTAGGTGCCGTAGGACGGCTAGGACCTGGCATCCCCGAAACTGTGGTAGCAGTAACAGTCACAACATGATCAATTTGTTGCTTTCCGTTAGTCATTTCCGTCAATGTGACACAAACAAATTCAGTAAGTGATGAAGTATTTGATTCTTCAACCCAAGACAACACAGTGAAGAGATTATTCTTCAAACTCATTTTAACACAGTGAAGAGATTATTCTTCAAACTGATTAGGATTAGAAAAATCCCATAGATTTTTAATCTTCAACAAACAGTAACGTTAGGAATAGAAAAACACAAAGGTTTTATATATATATATATATATATATATATATATATATTCTTTAAGCTTGTTAGAAACTCTGATTTTATATGTGACTAAAAGCAGAAAAAATAGATGAATAGAAATTGGCAGTATTATGTCCCGAGCCCACAAATTCCTTGTGTATCCTTAAAGAATCCTATCCCCTCACTGTTGCCCAACATTAACGGATAAATTCTTTCCAGGATAGAACGAAACTTCCAACTTAGCGGTAGCGACACTTCAAACCACTAAGTCATCAGCAAACTCAAAATAATGGTGCAAATCACACGAACGACTTACTTTGTTTTGAAAGTAATGATGCAGAAAGAAGAAGGAGATGAATCAGAAGATTTCAGGATGAAAACTTCTAAAGGAATGACTGCCTATTTATAGCCAATGGATTTCTGGATTGAAATGGTGTGAAAGTAACTGTTCACACTGCAGGTGGATTGAAAGGGTTATAAATAACGATCACTCAAAATATTAATATAAAATATTAATATTTAATTAAATTATTTTCATTTTGTTAGTCCAAAAAATTAAGTCAATTAAATCAATTGACTGAAGCCGAGCGACGATGATGGCGAGAGACCCCTTCCTCTTAGCTCTTTTTAAGAGCTTAAGGAAGTGCTTCTATATTTATACCCAACAAAATACTTGTCATTAACCAATGCGAGACAAAATGTAAAAATCAAAGTTGTCTTTTCACCTTCTTCCTTCATTTTCCATTCACACTACCACACTTCGACCCCAGTAGTTATAGCTTTAGAAATTGTAAGCACCAGTCTTTTTATAGTAATCACCGGCCAGATTGACATTCAATTTAATCCAACTTTCTCTCTAAACCCATCGTACAACGAGCTCTTGGTCAACTTTGCTTCCACTTTTTTGCAGGTAGTTTTATTTTACATACACTAACTTTTTTTTACCGATTTTATAGTTAAATCAAACCTACTAAACTGAAACTGTCTGATTTTGCTATTTGGTTTTTTGTTTGTATTTTGAAAGGACTTGTACAAGTTGGGGGCACGCAAAATTGGTGTATTTGGTGTAGGATCAATAGGATGCGTACCATTTTGCAGAAATACACAAGGAGGAATTCAAAGGAAATGTGTCGATTCTCTCAATCGCAAAGCATACTCGTTCAACAACAAGCTCTCGACTGAGATTTACTCTCTTGTTAACACATTTCCTGACGCTCAAATGGTTTACATTGACTTCTACAATTTCATCCTTGATCTAATCAACAACCCTACAAAATATGGTTAGTACTATGGCACCACTCATTTGTTAATCTTTAATACTCCCTCCGTTTCAATTTATATAAACATATTTCCTTTTTAGTTCGTGCAAAAAAAAATGACCCTTACCTTATTTGAAAATAATTTATCTTTATGTAATAATTTATAGTCGCACAAAATATATGTGCCTCATTTTACACCACAAGTTCAAAAGTCTTCTCTCTGATTCAAAACTCTTTGTGGTAGCGGGGTAGAAATCGGAAGGCTGGCGAAGGTTGTGTCCTTCCGAGGTCGGATCGGAAAAGACTTCTCTTCATCACGAGACTGATCGGATCTGCCGTGGACACCCGAGAACTTTTCACATGCAGGCTAAAATAAAAGACTTAGAGGCGCTGCAAGCGAGCAAAGAGTAATGCTTTCATTTCTTTGTTGAGATTGAAATCAAGTTAAAAAGTTAGGTATAATGCACGCAAGCCAAGCGAAGAAAATTAAAGGAATTGCCCAGTCAAATGAGGTCAAATAAATTAAAACGGAGGTTACTAAACTATCTTTAATCTTCTACAGCCAGATACTACTTGACAGGAACTTTTATGAACTATCATTCCTAATATATAGCTAATCGTTACACAATTCATGTCTTTCGTTTATTATAATGAAACTGGAATACAAAGTTTAATTTCATTTTATTTGATTTTGTGGCAGGGTACAAAATTGCATGAAATGGGTGTAGTGCTCTTGCTGGAAACCTGGATTTGCTATATTACTCTCCGATCGCATATTCAAACCTTCCTCTCATGACCAAATGATTGATAATAATTCACTTCGTTCATATACACAAGCATTGTTCTACTTTCATTTATTTGTTTACTGTTTGGAGCTTCAACCGTTGTATTTTTTCTATTGATTGTTTGTGATGTAGACACCTATTTTTTTGGTACATTGAAAAAAAGTAAGTTACTGAAAATCTTTCATCATGGTTTGAATCTGTTGGGATAAAAAAAAAAATCTAATTTCCTTAAGAGCATTTTCTCAAATGACCTTCATTTATTAGAAGATATGCAAATTTGACTTCTATAATATATGATGAAATTATCCAGCTTGAAAATTTAAGTGCTCTAAATAGCACCATATTTGTAATGACTTTTATAAATTGATATGTAATCAATTAATATATATATATATATATATATATATATCCTTAACCAAATGAAAGAATAGCCAATAAGAATTTTACGATGTACGATACCTACTTTATCTAGGCTTGAACGTTGAGAAAGCTAAGCTTAATATTGGTTTGCTACACTATTTAGTTAAGCCAAGCCAAGACCAACCCAATTACTTTTGCAATGAACCTGAGCTAAGTCCTGGTTAAGTCTTTTTATTTTGGCAGAATGGCCTAAGTACCTCCTAAATTCGCACAACTGGCCTATCAATTTTCATTTTTCTCATTTTACCTCCTCTATTTTTCCTAATTACTATTTGGTTGAGCGGGCGTACGTTTATGGGATATGTGCTAAGGTACGCTGAGAGCGCTGTTCCGCAACGTCCAAGCTCGTCGTTCTCGTTATTTGCTTACTTCAACACTCAACTACTCTTTGCCCCAAAAACCTATCTTTTTACTCTTCCCTCTACTCCAAACCCAGCAATATCAACACCCTTCCCTCTATCTCTCTCACTCACCAAAAAATTCCAAGAAAAAAATGGCACATTCTTGCATAGCCACAACATCATCCGTCTCAAAATTCAAGTACCCAATTGAATCTTGCACTCTTCCCCAAGCCCACCCCGTTTCCCTCCCTTTTAAACATCTTCCCTTCAGGTACTCAAATGGGTTTGTATATTTTCACTTGTATATGTAGCTAATGTTGAATTTTTTTCCTTTAAAGTTATGATTTTTTTTGGCTAATTCCACAGGAAATTAAAGACTGTTGGGAAAGTGAAGAATAGGGGAAATTGCACCGTGAAAGCTGTGTATTCCGGAGCTGAATGGGATTCTGCTAAAGCTTCACCTACAGGAATTTGGTCTATAAGGTTTCTAACCTTCTTTAAAAAACCCAATCTTTTAAGGGTCTTGTTGTAATTCCTTGTTAAATCTGCAAATTTTGTTCTTTTTTTCTTGTTAGCAGGAAATTTTTTATTTGACTTGTATATCTTGGGTTTATTCTCAATTTTAGCTAAACCAAGTTTAGACAGTGCATAAGAAATATGGGTGTGCCGGCCTGTCTCCTGTTTAAGATGTCTATTTGACTTCAATATTAGTAGTAGAAGAAAATACTAAAGTGAGGGTTGAAAAGTTTGTTCCATATCAAAAACGTCAGATGAAAGTTCAAAAAATTGAATACTGAAGTGAATTTTGTATTCTTGAAATTTGGGAAGGTTGTATGGAATCAAAATTGTTAGTGGAAGTACTACTTTTATCTTTATTTTCTTTTGCTTCTCCGGAGCATCTCGTAAGTTCTCTAGCAAATATATTGAAGGGTGTTCTCTTAGGTCAATTTTTGTAGGATTTAGATAAGAGAAAAATCCAGTTTCGTGGACTTGATTCATAAAACTTAAGAATTCACTGCTAATGACTTAGTTGCTTTGTCATCTTATGTGCCACAGAAATCCGTTATGTCATATGATTTTTCCTTGTTATTGTGTTTTGCAGAGATGATTTGCAAGTTCCATCATCACCTTATTTTCCTACATATGCCCAAGCTCAAGGACCACCTCCGATGGTACAAGAGAGATTTCAGAGTGTGATCAGCCAGCTCTTCCAATATGTAAGGATTTGTGTTTTGATAGAAAATTTTACACTGACTGCCAAGTTTTGAAGTATATGGTAAAATTTTAACTCTTGTATTATTATTATCTTCGTATAGAGGATCATACGATGTGGTGGAGCAGTTGATGATGATATGGCTAATATCATAGTTGCTCAGCTTCTTTATCTTGATGCTGTTGATCCCACAAAGGTATATTTTCAAGACTGCATTTCTTTTTCCTGGGATACTCTTGGTTCAAATATTAGATGTTTTAATTCAAAGAGGATTTTGCAGTAGGCATTTCTTCAGTAGTATACATCATCTTTTTTTATTTTTTTGATAAAGTAAGCGGAATTTTATATATGGCATCCAGAAGATGCACGGTGTACAAAAGAGAGTACTTAAAAAAAAGAGTCAGCTATGAACAATAAGGAGCTAAGCCAGAGCTAAAGAGCTGACGAAATAAAAAAACTCCATATGACAGTCATTAGGAACTAAATTATTCCAACCATACAACCATAGAAGACATCTAGCCTTAAGCACCATAGGAGGAGTTGATATCCCGTCAAAACACAGAAGTATACATCATCTTTCGTGTTTGGCTCTTCCATCGCATTTTCTTGCCGAATATTATCTGTCCACTGCTTAATTGCTTGAGCAATTTATGAATTTCTTGTCTCTTTTTCATGGTGGATTTTCAGCATGTGATATCAATTAACATGTTTGCTTGAGCTATGCCTGCTGAGGCCACATTGGCCCAGTAATGAGTGAAAAAAGTTGAGGCCTAAGGAAAATCGTGTGATATTCCACCTTTCCATCTCTTTCTCTTGGTCTAAATCTTATAAACTGATGTAATTGACAGCCCTTATACCATGTGAGGCTTAGCCCTTGATCAGCTTAAACTGAAAAAAAGCTTCTTTTTATTGAACAAGAAAGAATAAAGGGATGCTTCTATGGTTTTCTTATGCAGCTCTGCTTCTTTTTTTTGACATATGCTTGTGTGACTTTTGCAGTAGCATCCCTTTTCAGTGAAGCTTTTAATTCTTCCACTGTTTTTTTCCTACTTTTTTGAATTACATCCTTTTATTTACTTTTTGCACGGCTTCCTTTTAATTCAACTGAGCAGCTCTTTAATTCATTGCGCAGGACATTGTCATGTATGTCAACTCTCCAGGAGGGTCAGTAACGGCAGGTACATCCAAGTGTTTCCAGTCAACTCACTTTGTTTCTGCTGCCAATTTGCCATAGTTATTTCAGTTTTTATTGCATAGTGTTGAACTGCTATAATCAGTTTTACTCTACTTTAATGCATGGTTCGTCAATTGTTGTGCACCTATTATATCTCAGGAATGGCCATATTTGATACCATGCGGCATATTCGACCTGATGTCTCCACTGTCTGTGTTGGACTCGCTGCAAGGTACTTCTTTGGTTACTTATACCTTTGTGTTTCTCCTATAAGATGATCTTACTGCACATTGTTGCTTGTGATGCATATTTGTGAAAATCACCTTTACACAACCCATGATTGGACACCAAAGCTTTCCCGCGTAGGTTCTTTTTTTAAATTTCTGATTAGTATCTTTCCGCTTCCGATCATGCTATTGGCATTTTTGACAACCTTTCCTTTCCCCTAATTCTTTTTTCTTTTTTTTTTTGTGGGGATCAGTATTCGCACTCCTCTATTTTGGTGCCAAAGTTCGTCAAAAATAGTTTTTCCTGGAATTTAGGGGAAATATTTGAAAATGTTGGGATCGGATTTGCTTTTCCTTTCTCTTCTTCCTCTCCCTTTACTCTTCTCTTCCTCCTTTTCCTCACTTTTAACCCCTTGTAAGCCCTCTTCCTATACTGTGTCAGTTCATCTGATCCCAAATTCCTGAGGACTTCCCTTTAATGAAGAAGTATCCAATCTCAGAGAAATTAATCTAACATAAATTTATTTTGTTTGTTTGAATAGATGTGTTATTTGATAGTATTTCCAGGTTGATGTAACATTGCTTTTACAATCCACCCCACCTTTCATGCGGTTATTTCCTTGACCTTCATATAAATAGATGGGTGAGTTGCGGACAATTTACAAGTTTATTTAACAAGGTTTTTTTTCAATTAAATCTTTAGATTCAGACATTAAGTTACAAATGGAATTTATGGAGTCTATTTTACTTTTGGTACTGTAAGGTGATTGCCTTAGCTTTTTTTTCCCTTCATGGAATAACTAGATTTCCTTTACATAGCTAATTTTTATGTTTTGGGGCATTGCAGTATGGGAGCTTTTCTTCTCAGCGCGGGCACCAAAGGTAAATTAAATAGCTGATTCAAGGATAAAGCAACTTTATTTATGCTATACTTCTAGTTTTTGTTCTTAACTTTGATGTGATTATCACCTTGAAGGAAAGAGATATAGCTTGCCAAATTCAAGGATAATGATTCACCAGCCTCTTGGTGGTGCTCAAGGTGGCCAAACTGATATAGATATACAGGTAATCACTCTATTTTATGGCACAGTTTGTTCAAAATTTTTGCATCTAGTTGTCAATATTGCGATATATTGGTATATAGAGTACAACATCTGGCTTCATCCTATGGCAGAATCCCAATTCCTCATACAAAAAGATGCTATAATCACAATTCCTTGCTCTAAAAAATTACATTCTGCTCAATGTGCGGCCAAATAAAAGTACCATGCGAACAGTGCCCCTTAAAACATAAAATAGATGGAAAATGTCCAATTCTATTTTTATTTAGAGAATGCATTATAAGTGGTGGTTATAAGGTACAGGATCCAATTATAAACTGCCCATGACAGAACCTCTGACCCTTGAAAAACTAAAATCAGCCTGCACAGTGTGCTTACAAAGAAAAGTACCTTTGAACTATTTACATAAAAAAGGATAGAAAAGTACGTTTGGACAGTACTTATAATGGAAACTAAGGAAATATCCAATTCTTTGTTCATTTAGAGAATGCATAACAAGTGGGACAATTTTGCGATGTTGGCGGTGGTGAAATATAAATACAATAATTTTTACCAACCCCAAACCTTGTGGATTATTCCCATCCAATCCTTTCAGAGAGCTAATCAACTAGCTTGGGATTGTGGCATAGTAGTAGCTGTTGTATCTTAGTTTAGACAAATTTGTGATGACACAAGTTAATTTTCCAAAATTTCAGCTTATGTAAACAAGTTAGTCAGAGCTTACAGATTTCCATCTCTCTTGTGCAATAACTCAAATAGTGCAACTTCTCTTCGAGTTAATAATACTGAAATATCTATGTGAAATCATTTCTTCTTTTCATGCTAAGACGCTAAACCACATATAAATGCATGGCTTTCATTGCATTATAACTCTAGTATTTGTAAATTGGTAATGATGGGCTAGTTGGACCTAAATCATGCTGGCATGGTTTTCAGGCTAATGAGATGTTGCATCACAAAGCTAACCTGAATGGGTACCTTGCCTACCACACTGGTCAAAGCCTTGAGAAGATTAACCAGGACACCGATCGTGATTTTTTCATGAGTGCAAAGGAAGCTAAAGAGTATGGGCTAATTGATGGTGTCATCTTGAATCCCATGAAAGCCCTTCAACCTCTTGCAGCAGCTGCTGAACAATCATAGCTGAATTCTGAGGCTGGTCAATTTTCTCCCATCAATATTTTCACTTCGCGCTTGGATGATTTTATTGATAGTCATGACTAGAGATTGTAATTGATTACTGGGTTTTGGGTAGAATTATCATTCCTGCTGCCAGGAGCAATTGTACACGAACGTTTACAAGTTCATCAGAGCGACAGTCGGGGAAGAGTAAAATGTATCTGACCTAATCCCATAAACATTTTTCGCGCAGGTCTTGATGTTTCTTTTAAAGATTAATTTTCTACTCTCATTTTTCCTTTAATGACATTCAAATTCGTGGGGATGGCATGCCATGTGAAAGAAACTTCTAGTTCTTTCTGTTCATGTTTTGCTGCTTGAAGAGGGCACAAGATAAATGTTGGCATTGTATCAAGTGGAGAGGCTTGTTTCCTATGACTGAAAACAGTTTCAATACAGGGTAAAGGGCAGATAATATAAGTTGAATAACTGGCGAATGTGGAAGCTAGTTTATTGATTTCCCAGTTTATAGGCTAACTGGATTATATTATTGTTATTGAAAAACAAAGGCTTCTAAAGGACAACCGAGTGATAAAGAGATTTGCAACTTTTTCTGGTGTTACTACTATGTAGGCATTTGGACATAAAAATTGTAATTTTAAAAAAAAAAAAATAGTATTTGGAGTTAAGTTGAAAAATAATATTTGAAATTAGAAATTGTGTTTGGAAATGCATTTCACTTGAAAAAAATATTGCTGTTTTATGATTGGGGAAAAAGTTTTTTTTGAAAATTTTGAAAAACTCATTTTCGATTTTTTTTCAAAAACTTGTAAGATTTTATGGATAAATACATTTTTGAAAAAAAAAAATTATGGACAAACTGGTCCTAAGAGTTTGCATCCCTAGTTGGGTTTTTCTTTTTTTCTTCCTCAATATGTGAATGGAAACATAATTATTGAACTATGTGAACAGGGTAAAAAAAAAAGATTTTTATTGAATCTTGACGAACTTTCCTAGTTTGCCTATACAATGCTACTCTTTATTGAAAGGTTCTTTGTGAAATGGGATTTTAATGTAAGTTCAATTATTTTTCTTATTTAAGGCAATTGACATACAATCGTTCATTATATCTTTTGGCCCTTGCGATGCACGGTAAAACACGTTGAATCTTTAATTAATTTAAGTCTATTTTTATCCGTTTATATAGAAAATATTTCATTTTAGATTATTTTACAATTACACTATCCTCATAATATGAAATAAAACTAAAAAAATTAACATAACATTTAAGTAGTGACGTAGTTTAACATAAATATTCATTAAATTTGTGGCTATATCGTTAAAATGAAGCTTAAATATGTTTAATCGAATATCACAAGGACAAAAATAAAAGAAAAATTGTCAAGAATTCCGGGGAGTAAAGTGTACTTCATTCTTCAACCAAAACGATTCACAACTGATGATATGGGACCAGACCGTTTCGTCAGCCCAAGGTAGCCCCACTCTAAAATGGGCCTTCCTTAGTATTAGGTAAATAAAAGCGTGGGCTTACTATCGGACTGTAGCAGGAGATATTCAAAACTAATCGGATTTATGACTGCTAATAGAAAATTAGCCATTATTTTAAAATGGAATTTTTACACCCTATAGAAAATCTTAGTACCCTATTTATTTTAAATAAATACCATTTTAAAATATTACATCCTATAAATACATTTTATCCTTTATAGCAAAAAATCTAAATATAGTTACATCCTACAATTAAGGCACCATATATGCTAAATATTATTTCTCTCTCCCTATTTGTATTTTCTCTCACATAATTACCACGTATCTGCAAACCCCAATACAATCTCTTTCTGTTTGCATACAACCAGACTCTCTTCTCCCACAAACCCTAGTTTCTTAACTCTTCTCCCACCCAAATTCTCAATTTTCAATCCTTAAACTATCAGAATCATCAATTACATCAACAACGTCATATATAGAGATAAAGAAGAAGGAGATCGGAGAAAAGGAAAAAGTAAAAAAACAAAAAAGTGAAAAGAAGGGAAAACTTAGAAAAGCAAAAAACGTACGACAAAAGAAAGAAACAAGCAGAAGTCATGGGATCTGACAAAATCAAAAGAAAAGGACGAAAAAGAAGTGAGAAGACAAAACGAAAATGGTTCTGCATTTTTAATTCTCAAACAGAAAACACAGAGTTCCAAGAACATTGGTGATTCGGGTCCCGATTTTTCTTAGAGATTTTGGCTTTGTCCGTAATTTTATATCCATTCATTGTTGTCATTTCGCTTGGATTACAGAGTTGAAACCATATATCTGTTTCTCTCTCTAGATCGCCCAAATTGTCTATTTGTATTCAGTTGTATTCGAATGTATTCTTCAGCTGTATTCACTTGTATTCAGGCTCGATGATGTTAATCGAATCATTATTTTTCCATTAAGTTAGTTGAAGAATTCTGTTTTATACCGACAAATTCAGTTGTAGTTAGTTATATTCAACTATTTTATTCAGCAGAAGTTAGTTGTATTTTGTTGCATTCAAGAGTTTATTCAGCTGTATTCCGTTGTATTTTTTGTTGTATTCACGTGTTTTATTCAGATGAATTAAGGTGTATTTTGTTGTATTCAACTATATTATTCATATGTATTTCTCTTTATTCAGCTATAATCTTATTATGTATCTTTCAAATACAGATGAATGATGGATCGTTTTAGTTCGTTGAGTTAAATTAGGAAAATATCATGTGATTTTATTTTCTTCCGTTTTTAGCGCAGATACGTTACTGTATTTAATGTTAATGTCGCTTGAATACAGATAAATACATGTCAAACTTAGCTGGAATTCCAGAGTTTACGCCTATATTTTTGGTTGTATTAATGAATACAATAACTTAAATACATGAAATACATTGTATAAAACCATAAAAGGTATCTATAACACGTAATATAGCAAAGGGTATCTATAAATGGCTAATTAGACCAAAAGGATGGTGCTTTATGAAAAAATCCCTTTTAAAATTTAGCTAACTTTTCATGCAGTAATAAAATTGGACAAAAATACCCTAAGTCAAAATTCAAAAAAAGCTTTGGCTTAATATGTTAGAGTTCAAACTTTTTACATGTGGATTCCAACATAATGTATTAGAGTTTAAAATATTATGTATGTGAATTCCAGCATAATACACTGAGTTTAACTTGTATCCAACATAATACATTGAAATTCGCTTACAAGGTGTCTTTGAAGTTTCAACTCCAATACAATATGCTGGAGCTTTATGTTAAGTTGTATCCCACATCAGTGGGTTATGGGTATCTTGGTCTCCTTATATGGTCTTGGGCAATCCTCACCTCACAATCTAGCTTTTGGGATTGAGTTAGGCACAAGGTCCATTCTTATCATGGTATGAGAGCCAAGCTTATCCCAATTTATTATTACCAGTGTTGGGCTCTCATTTATATTGTCCACGCTCCAGTTGCAGGCCTGGGCTTGAGGGGGGGGGGGGGGGTTGAGTTGTGTCCCACATCAATTGGTTATGCGTATCTTGGTCTCCTTATATGGTCTTGGGCAATCCTCACCTCACAAGCTACCTTTTGGGATTGAGTTAGGCCCAAGGTCCATTTTATCATATGCAATAGTTTCATTATTCAACATATTATGATGGATTTTTTCCATGTTTGCTAAGGATATTATTGTTCAGATTTTATCTCCGTATAAAATCGCGACTATTTTTAATAATTTTATAATTGCTAGCTATTTTTCATTTATCAAGGCGAAAATTGGCTAGCCCATGCTATTTTGACGAATGTAGCTAATGTATAAAGCCCATCCGTGATACGTAACTGCTTCAGAGTTCCTCTCTGAAGCGCACCCTTCGTACCAATTTTGATATCATAAATTCTTCCTCTTATTTCTGTGAAAGAATTACAAGAAAATACACTTGACTTCACACCATAACAAAAAAATAGCTCATGTGTTTAAGTTTTGCCTGATCTAGCCCATATTGTACATATCTTGAAAGGGATTTTTTCATAACTATACCATATATGAAACTTTATTACCCTAAATGTGCATAGTTTGTTAATTACCCGCCCAGTCCACCTTTTACCTACAAATTTTGTACCATTCGACTATTAGGCATTAAAAGAGCAAAATATTTCCTAAAAAACGCGCTAAAATTAAGGAGAAAATCTTGGTGTTAATTGATTCTACATTGCAATTTGATCCTTTGGCATTTATCTTGATTTATCTTGTTGTTTTGCTATCAAACAAGCACGACCATTACCATATTGTTCCTTCATGT
>MU679496.1:0-52286 GCA_026770625.1 Nicotiana glauca | reverse complement strand
CCCCCTATTTTTTCCTTTTTGAATGAATTTTTGACTCGTGTCCTATCTAAAATTTTCTTTTGTGTGAGTTTTCTTATCATCACACCCATTTTCTTGGCTGCGGAGCTAATATGCCCGATTGGTAAAGAGTGAGTTTAACTTTTATGGCAATAAAAAGATTTTTTTCACTATCCTATCATTAAAAGATAAGTACAAATAGTAATTACACTGTTAATTAATGATGAGTTTACTATCGATATACTAGCCGGAAAAGAATTTTTACGTTATAAGTTCAATAAAAGATAACGATAAGTAGCTTATAATAAATGAAATTCCAAAAATATAATTACATTGATAATGTTTACGCTATTAATATATGTAGTTAAATCCGTAAAAGATTAGTTTGTTCTTTTAAGCAAGAGGCCAAATATGAAAGCAAATGATAATTTTTTTTTTTACTTATATAATTACCTGTTAATTTATTTCTAATATTTCAGGATAAGGTCAGATAATGATTACTCATTGGAACGTAACGAAATTTGCTTCTTTGATTGTGTGGGATAAATAATTTAGGGAGTCCATGCCCTTGCGAATTATAAATTAAAAAAATCAAGTTGCCCCTTGCTTTCTCAACCTAATAAACATTTTTTCCTTACCACATCTCCTCTCCGGAGGCAGATCCAAGATTTAAACTTTATGAGTTCAATATTTATAATTTTTGGCATTGAACCCATTATATTTTTAAAGTTATTAGTTCATATCTACTATTTTTTGCAAATTGAATGAATTTTTACGTATAAATTATACTCTGCATCGAAAATTATAAATTCAATTGAACCCATCACTTTAACACTGCTTCTCTTCCATCCAACCTCCGTCAAAATAGCATGCTAACGAATTATGTCATATTGTAATTTCTGTTAATGTCTTTTACTTAATGAACCAAGTTTATTTCATTATTTTAAAAAAATATACATAGGTTATGTCCCAACGTAGTAATGAAACATTAAAGAATACAAAGTTAACCCTAAATGCAAAATTAAAATGAATATTTTACAATAAGAATGAATGAATTGAGTGTTGAAGTTTACCAGTGTGAACCTAGAATAAAAAATGTTCTTAAAATAGAACAAGTTGAACACAACACAATGATATTAAAGTAAAAATGAAATATATATATATATATATATATACACAAATTTTATACACTTTTTCGAATATCCGATATAAATAATTTATGACGCGAACTAAAAATGATAATACCCAATAATTAAATTGTGTTCCTATTTCGTATTCAAGACGATCTTGTACTAGTAAAATCAGATACGTCCGATGTTGAGATAGCACTTTGCCTAAACCAATATACAATAAAAGTGTTGGGACCGATTATTAGATTGGAAGCTAGCTAGCAATAGGTTACACTACGAGGAAAAATGTTCAGGATCCTAACGTTTTATATTCGTGTTTAATAAATATATGAAAGACAAATAGTTTAGTGAAACGAACATGTGCTGGCTAAGAGCCCAATCATTCGATAAACAAATTAACCTAAACTTTATATTAAAAAATACTCCTATACCAGATTGAAGAATGAATTAATTTTTTTTTCTATATTGTCCTTGGAGTAAATAGTATTGGAATATGTGTTAGGAGTGTTTATATGAGATAGTAAAGATTAATATGGTCAATTCTATTGCTAATTAATGCTAAAAGGTGAATTTCTTAATTTGTGTGAAAATATCGAACAAAACACTTATTTTGGACCGGATGGAGTATCGCCGTTGATAAAGTTATCATATTATCTTCTCGGACAAAAAGGGAGGAGAATCATTACTAGCTAAGGATTCTTGCCTTTCTTCAAACAAGTCAAAGATTTGGTTCAATGATATGGTTGAACTTTCTAGATACCACACTTAATTAGTGGGTGCTACCTGGCCTTAATTAGCAAATCTTCTTTGCATTTTCATCTCACTAATTCAAGTAAGAGTTGATTACTTTGAAATCCATTATATTCATTAGTGGTGTACAAAAAAAACTTTAAACCGCACCAAACCGGTAATTCGAGTCAAACCGGAAAAATAACCCGATCATGGATTGGTTTGACTTGGTTTGGTTTTGGAAAAAATAACCCGACCATAATTGGTTTGGCTTGGTTTTAACTAAAAAATGTCAAACCGAAACCAAACCAACCCGATATTACATTTATTCAATTTTTACAAATATTTTATACATATAAATATTTATTTTTAATACAATTCATAAATATTTCTTAAACTTTTTCACATTTTTATCTTTAAACATATTGTTTCAAGTTTGGAATTAACATTCTTGAATGGTCCAATAAATTTTATAGTTCATAAAGGTAGTAATTCAAATAAACTTCACATCAATACTAATGCTAACTAAGAAAATTCAATTCAACACTAGAAATGACAATAGTGTGGATATCTATTTTTTAGTTTTGCATTGTTTATATTGAAAATGCATAACTTAGTTTATCTTTTTCTTTAGTGCTTAGTTGTGTAACTAATATACTTATAGTTGTACTTATTTAAGCATGACTTATATAGTACTTTTAGATTATGTTAATATTTATTATGGCTTATTACTTAGTAATATTTTCTTTATGGATTTTAGTATTTTTGTTATTGAATATTTTAGTACAATGTTATGACGCATCTCATATTATTGTAATATTTTCTTGAAAAATACATTATATAGTTGTATCCTTGTAGGATTAGAGAAGTATGTGGAGCACAAGTTATATATTTGTGCTATGAAGACTTATCGAAAAAAAAAACCCGAAAACTCGAAAAAACCCGAAAAACCCGAGAAAACCCGAGATTGAAAAACCTAATTTTGTTGGTTTGGTTTGGTTTATAGATTAAAAATTCGACATCATTGGTTTGATTTGATAATTGAAAAATCCGAACCAACCCGGCCTATGTACACCCCTAATATTCATATTACTATTATACTATATGTATACGTGTTTGAGTCGTCAAATAATAATTTTTTTCTTACAGTTTTTCCTTTTTCTTTGTTTTCCATATGAAAGATAATACTCCCTCCGTTTCAATTTAAGAAAAGAGAGAAGACTTTTGAACTTGTGCTGTAAAATGAAGCACATATATTTTGTGTGGCTATAAATCATTGCATAAAGGTAAATTGTTTTCAAATAGGGAAAAAGGTCATTCTTTTTGGTACGGACTAAAAAGGAAATATGTTCACATAAATTGAAACGGAGAGAGTACAATATTACTGCTTGTCTGCTACTCTGCTTCATGTTACCACTAGGGATGTTTGAATCAATCTTGTCCATTTTAAGTCTAGTATTTCTATTACTATATATATAAAATTTATGAGACATAACTTGACTCGTCGTAAAATTTAAAACATAATTTTTTAAAATTAAAATTAGTGATTTCTAAAATATTATATACTAATATTTATGTAGTTATATTAAATTTATTTATAATCTTAAACATGACATAATATATATTTATAGGGGTAAAAAAGTTTGTTTTCAAAACTAAATTAAAAATTAAAAATTATTTTTTTTTTCAAACTTAAAAAGTTACTATTACTCTTTTTTTAATGGACTAAAATAGAAATACTATTGCATAAACCGAAGGGAGTACATAACATTCCAAACCGGGGAAGTGTTTGAAAATTTTATTTTGTGTCTTATACAACTGACACTAGTTGTATGATGCTTCTTTTTGTCTCACAAATTTGTGGACCCAGATTTCTGTAGATCCAAAAGTGTAAAATGAGATTCACAAATTTGTAAGAAAAAAATGAGCCTTATACAATTAGTGTCAGTTCTACGAGACACAAAATAGAACTTAGTTCAACCTCGAAGGTAACTCCCACGAAGACGATCACTTAATATGACGTAAAAATGAATTCGTGGGGACACCACACGAGCAAACAATCACTTAAATAAATGCGTGGGGACAGCATTCCTCCTTTGAGAAGAAGTAGCTAGTAAAAAGCAAAAAGAAAGAACGAACTTAAAGGCGGACCTAGAATTCAAAGATAAGAAATATACGGGGGAATTACTTAGTCAGTATTCCCATTTGACTTTTAAACTTAAGGATTTCAAGTAAAAAATTAAATTATATAATCATTTTCCACATATATATATATATATCTAAAAAAAATCATGAAAATAACGAGGTCAGGTGAACCCGCAACTCAGAACATAGGTCCGCTTTTGCTCACGGAAGCAATAATAACAAGGCTCAAAGGTATGGGACAATAATTCTTGGCAAACTCAGATGATGAGAACTGAGAAGAGGAGTAACTGAGGTTTCCGTTCTTTTAGGACACAGTACTAATTGTGGTCGTTTTTTGTGCCTTTTTCTCTGTTTCGAATGACTGAACAGAAGAATGCATGCTTTTGTTGTGTGATGAACAATCCATCACAGTAGAAAAAGTGACACTTGTTAATTTTACCGCCCAATGACCAATCGAAACATAGCGTATTGTCACGTCACCCACATCACCTTCTTTCTTTATCGGCAAAATATATAAACGGCCTGGAAGCTTTCGTCAAACAAATACTTCAAGTGGCTTATTTACTATTTAAACACTTTAAGTGATTATTAAGTGTATTAAGTAAATACCCGATTGCAGCAGACTACATGTGTGAGTTACAATTGCTAATGACTTGTCAAATAAGCCAATTAAAATGCAACACGTGTAATTTATAATAAAAAAATATATATAATTAACAAAAAATAGAAAATACATCTAAAGAAAAAAAATAAACCCCTTTCTTATACTTTTATCAAAACCAGCGCCTATCCCCCTCCCCACCCCCTTATCTCTTTCCCCCCTCCCTTTCATCTTCTTCTCATCTTCTGTGCTCCCATTCCCGTCCCCTCTCCCCTGCCTATGACAAATCCACCCAACAAATTAAAACTCATACAAATATGAAATAATATAGATTAGCCAAATAGAGAACTAAGGGATCATTAAGACCTCGCTAGAAAAGCTCATCTTATGCGATCTCTATCGCCGGAAAATTCGTTCTCCAAGCAAGACTAAAATAAATGATTCTATTGGAATCTCCGGTCTTCTCTCTCCATTATTTTCTTGATTATGAATTTGGGCTTATATCACTTTTTTCATCTAACTTATTATTTTTAGTGTAAAATTATCTTTAAAATTGTCCGCCATGAAGATAAAAGAGGGTGAAAAATTGTGTTCTTGTGGTAGATATGAGGGTGACAGGACTGATAAAAAAAATTTGTGGTTTTCCGCAGCAACAACAGTTTTGCGGCTTCTTTCGCTGAATCTGGGACTTATTTTGGGTCGACGAAACTAGGCGGAGCTCTGCAGGTTACGAGAAATAGAGTTTTGTGGTGAAAGGTAACAATTTCTAATAGTTTTCAGTGCTTAGTTCGAGCTTTAATGGCTGATTTTCTTCGCCTCTATGGCGGTTTCACGGTGGGGTTGAGGTGGTTTAGTTCAGAAGAAAGGTTTAGTTGCAGCTGCTTTTTTTTTCCAGATCAATCAATACCCAATTTTTTTTTGATATTATAAAATGATAATATACCGTGGGACCCACTTACAAATTTTAATTCAATTCTAAAAGCAAGAAAGAAAGAAGTCTGCTGAAAAACTCACGCGCCCAAATGTAACTAAAATACACGTAACTTGCCATGTCACCGTGAATTGTCTACGAGATACACTTAATAGTCACTTGAAGTGTCTAAATGGTAAATGGGTCACTTGAAGTGTTTGTTTGACCGTTGAGGACAACTTCAAGGGGCGGTTTATGTATTTCGCCTTCTTTATTTATCAGCAGCCTTTAATTTGCCTTAAGATTCCAAAAAATAATTTTATTTTCGCTTAAATAATATTAAGTTTTGTAAATAAAAAAAATACTAGTAAATATATATATATAAAAATACTGCATAATTTTAACAATACAAATATCTTAAAAGTTTAGATTAAACTGCTCAAATCTTCATGTTAGTAAATATATAATTTACAATATTTTCGCAAACACATGATTAAAATGATGTTGGAATCGCATGCATTGAATTACAAACGATGCTGCATTCCAACCTATCACAAAACAACAGCGCGTTTAGTTCAACAAAAAATTAGTTATCAATCGCATAGATTACAATATCATACAATTTACAGGAGCTTTTTGTTTGACCAAAAAGTTTCAAGTCTTTTATTAAACTAATTAAATAAGAGGATATGGGCTAAATCCTAGCCAGACATAATTTGTTCTAGATCTGAGATAGAAGGTATGAATAAAAAAGCATAGCTGAACGTAGAATTTGATTACAATCGCGACTGGATTCCATAATGTAATAAAAGGAAGATGACTTCAATAATATAGAATGATAACGAAGAATACATAAAGGAAGAGAACCACCATTCTTGAACAAGATATACCTCCATATATTTGATAAAGTTGAACTACAAATAAAAATACCAGGATCCTGAGATTTATCCCTTTTTTGGTGGAGAGCCTGAGAGGATAGAACCTCTTCTCCTTCATAGGGATGTGTATCTCTCTATGTGTTACCATCCTACCCCTTTTCTTATTCTCTATCATAATATTTATACAAAATACTTTTCTTACCCAGCGGTCCTTAATGGGAGTACCTAAGTTCTTGAAATATCTTCTAGAGTATTCCCCTGAAATGTCTAAGTTTCGAACTAGCCGCTTGGGGAACTGAGTGCTCGACCTCTACCGTAGCTGAATCGTTTGCTAATATATTGCTTCCTGTACGTGACTTCTCTTGGTTGACTCATGATCGTCTTTCCTTAAGTTTTTATCAGATTTTGACCTATACAATTAGTCCCTCCGCCTGTTGGGGTTGTCTTTGGACGAGCTTGATGGGCGGACTATGCCAGTTTGCGAGTTGAGAAATCTGAGCATTTGGGTTGAGGGTCAAACCCTTCATAGCGAGATGACGATGTGATGCTTCGAGAGCCATACTTGACCGTTACATCAGTTTGAAATGACTTCAAATTGTCATGCGTTATTATGGCGCACGTTCACTATACGTTACTTCATTTCTTGTGCCTCTTCTGTTTTAGAGTTGATGTAGCAGCGTTTGGTTCCCGCTCAGGGTGCTTGTATTCTTATAAATAGAGAAGAGAACTTCTCGTTTGGGTTGTTGTGTCTCCTATAAATTATTTGAAAAACTCCAGGCTTTTCCTTCCTCCTTCTTCAGATTCTTACGTCTTCATCTCTCTTCTTTTGAAGTTTCTTGCCATTGTTACCTCGTGTACCTTAGCACTTATCATCTATATTACCAAAGAAACATGGCTAGTGCACCTTCTAACTCCAGTAGAGTCGCCGGTACCGTTTCATCGAAAAGGGATATGCCCTCCCATGAAGAAGGGACAACCATTGTAGATGATGAGATAATTCCATGCTCGGGGAAAACCAGGAGTGATTTCAAGAGCTTACCTGATGTCGATCCTTAGCCCGTCATTTCTGCAATGGATGTAGCGGCGCTTGCTACTCTTAAGGCTAAGTGGAGGATTCCTGACCATGTTGAACTCATTCATGCGGGTAACGACGTCGTGCATATACATTGCCAAGGGTACTGCACGTTTTATGCGTACCCGTTTGTCATCGGTTACACACTTCCTCTTCCTTCCCTGGCGGAGGACTTCTGTCGCTATTATGGGGTGTGCCCGGCTAAGATCTCTCCATATAAATACAAGCTCTTCGTCATGCTCACCAAGTACGCGAAACTGGCCGGCCGGGAGATTTCTCTCTGTCACTTGCTTCACCTTTTCGTACCCAGTTTTTACAGGGGTACTATGATACATCTTCGTCACCGTGAGATCAAGGGCTTGGTGGTGAAGATGGATGATAAGACCAAGCCGCTTTTGGGAGAACTTCATCTTTGTGAGGACGGAGCACGTGGTTCCAAATCCTAACGAATTTCCTGAGGAGTGGAATTATGCCCGTAAGTCTTTATTTTATTTTTTTAAAATGGCTTCTTGTTGTCCCCTTTTGGTGATATGATTATTCTTCCTTTTCCCTCTCTATTTTTCAGTCGAGAAGGCACCTCCTCCGCTAGTTGCTGACATTCGCGAGTGGGTGAGCCGGGCTTTTCCCCATACGATGGGGATTCATGAATGGTTACAGTTCCACAAGAGATCCAGGCGTAGACCTTCTGCTAGTGAGTCATCTCGTCTTGCCCATGGTCACTTCGCCCTTTGTTCTGTATTTTCCTCCCTCCTATTTCCTCTTTGGTTTAAGCTTCTCTCGTTGGTAGGTCGCTGGATCAAGAGAAGGGCGAGGGTTCCCATACCTATTTTTCGCAAGTCAAGTTTCTCGACCGGCCTGCACCGACTGCAGCTGTAAGTGAGAGCATTCAAGCTGCTGCTACTTTACAGACTACGGCCCCTCCCGAACTCAGCTATCGTGAGGTCGCTCATCAGGTAAAAGCTCTGATTCTCGCAATTCATTTGGTGGACAAATCGTATTTGGACGATGGCGAAAAGGCTCCATTAAAGAGGCGAAGAGTAAGGGCCGGTGGGGAACCCAGGACCGAGGGGCCTTCGAGGGGCAATCCCGTATTGGCAGTGTTTGAGCCTGCTGGTGATGCCAATTTAGATAAGGAGACCTTATCCCCATCGGCCGTGGAGATGGTGTCCGTTTCTAGCATGGGGGAGTCTACTGTGATCTGGGGCAGAGCTCAGAGGCCGCTGCGATCATTTCGAGTGGTCCATCGACTTCACAACGGGCTCGTGCTCCCTCCTCGGCTAGCGAAAGGTCAAAGGGCGTGGTTATTGATGACTATGAATCCAGTTCAAATATTGACCCCGAGGACATAAGCATGTTTGAGGCGGGGTTCACTCTGGCAGAGGTGGGAATGGATGCTTCCTCCCGCGTGATCAAGATTTCTCCGGATTGCGATTTGTTGGAGGAAATGGTGAGCCTGATGCCCCAATTTTCCCTTCTTTGTTCTACTAATGAAAGCAGGCCTTCAGGAGATCAGCGATGCTGGCCTGTCACGCCGGAATGGCTTTGAGGGTATGTTTGTTGTTTTCTTCATTTTATATCTTCCACTCTTGCTGACTTTCTCTTTCTGTTTTATCTTCTTTCTTCAGACTTTCATTTTGGAGACTAAGAGTATCCGTTGCGAGGATAGGCGAACTTCCGCTTTTTAGAAAATGGTTTCAAAGTACCACTGACACCATGAAAAGTGCCGCGAGATGCATGCACGACTCAGGGCGGGCGGCAATCTTCAGTCCCTTAGGGAGGAGTTGGAGCAGAAGGATGTGGACCTGATGTGGTCCATTGGCAAATGCTGCAAACTTGAGGGGCTGCTTAGGGCTAAAGAAGAAGAGCTCGAGGTAGGCAGGGGTGTTGCGGCTGAGTGTATTGATCTTCAGGAGAAGGTGGTGGCCCTACGGGTACAACTTGAGTAGAGTGACACTAGAGTCGCCGGTCTAAGTGTTGAATTGGTAAAAAAGGTGACCGAGTTAGAAAGGAAGGCGATCGAGCTGGACTGAGGGAGCCCGAGTAGCAGCCTTGGCGAGGGTTGCGGCGCTGGAAGATTCTATCTGCATTCTTTGGTCACAACGTGCAAATGAGATAGAAACGGCCACTCTGAGGGAGTCACGACTTGATGAGCGAATTAGCGGGCTTGAGAGAGACGTCTCGAGCTTGGGTGATCAAATTGCTGCTCTAGAGGCTGAGAAGGGGCAATTGTTGTCTTCGACTCTTCCTGTGTCCGCCTTTGTTGCCATTCCTCGCCCTTTGTACGAGATGTGGATCCACCCTGAGGCTCAGCAGGAAATATATAAGGGCTTGTTGGCATAGGGGAGTGTTCCTGAAGCCGATTTTGAAGATACTTGTGTTAAAGTGCGTGAGGCCTATCTTTCCTGCAGCTATGACCTTGCGACACCAGAGGCTGGTGAAGATAATGAGGCTGAGGATGGGCTTAACTTTGATAATGAACATTCTGATGGAGAGGGTGACAATAGAGGTGAAGCCGCTGAACCAAGCAGGGAGAGGGATGACGTCACGGATGGGGATAATGTTGAGTGAAGCTTTTGTACTTAAATTTTCCTCTTGTATTTAGTTTTTCTGTACTCAGTTAGTTGGGTGGGGGCCCCCCTTTGGCCCTTTGTAAGACGTTATTTTTCCTTTGAATGGAATAGTTGATTTGTCCTTGGTTGTACGCCTTTGGCCTTTCCTTCTCTTTTCTTTTTGAATTTCTAGGAACTTCTTGCATTAAGTCCGTAACTTTCGGTAGTTAATTTGAATAGGGTCAAATGTAGCTTGCTAATTCGAGAAAAGTCAAATTTAGACTTGTTGATTCGAGCGAAGTCGAATTTGACTAGCTAATTCGAGCGAGGTTGAATTTAGACTAGCTAATTCGAGCGAGGTCGAATTTAGATTTGTTAATTCTAGCGTGGTCAAATTTATACTTGCTGATTCGAGCGAGGTGGAATTTAGACCTGCTAATTTGGGCGAGGTCGAATTTGTCTTGCTATAAAATCGAACTAGGTCGAATGTACATTTGTTGTGTTGGCATGATGTGTAAACTTGGTGGAGTTGCGTAAGAGTTTCGTATGTTGCTTCGCTTACTCATTTATTGGAGAATACTACATGTTGTTGTATGGTCCGTATATACATTCGAGGAGTCCAGTCTATCTAGTCCTTTCATCGCTTGGCCTGGAGTGGTAGTTGCTAGACCAGGCAATGAATGTCTCGCTCAAGCTTCGGGATGTCTCAATGTATGTACGAGATCAAATTTTAGCTAGTTATGTCGTCACATAGTGGCTTTGGCGAATGAGTGGGTGAGTTTCACGCACTTGTGTTCTGTCTGCATGTTGGAGAGATTCGTATGTTTTTCGGGCTGGTGACCTAGTCCCAGTCTATACAGACATTTATTTTATGGCGTTGAGTACCAATTTATTAGGAGGGGAGGGGTTCGCTCGGCCGTTACCTGCAGGATTATATGGCTTGGGGCATTTCTTGGTGTTCTATTTTGATGGCGTTTGTTCCCTGTTCGCGTGTCGGTGAGTATACCCATGTTCCTGTCCCACTATAAAAACAAAATAACAAGTTAAAGCCAAAAGAAATCGTTTGTTATCTGGACTGATTGGTTGACGAGTGGGAGGGAGCGACCTTGTTCCCTTTTTTGGCTATGTTTTGTAGCTACTATCATTGGTTGAGCTAATATTCACCGAACTCGGATGACATCTTGTGGGTCTTTTGCTTGGTGTTTTTTTCGTCTCCGCTACTTGGGTGTGGAAAGTCCCTTTCAATCTGATTGGCAATGAATTAATAGTGCTAGATCCAGATCCGGTCTTAGCCCCATACTTAGCTTTGGCGTTAGTCGAATCTGGGCACCTTGTGGGTGATGACTTACTTCACCCGTTGGGATCTTAAAGTTTGAGTCCCAACCCGATCCAATCCCAAGTGCGTGAAGATACAGAAACATAGGTCGCACCACAAGCACACAGGCGAAAGGGTTAAGTTACAACGAATGGGAAGTAGAACTAGAACCGAGTTTAGATGTAGAGGAAACTAAAACTTTCGCTAGGAAATCCCCACGGACGGCGCCAAATTGCTTGACCAAAAATTTTCAAGCCTTTTTATTAAACTAATTAAATCATAGGATATGGGGTAAATCCTAGCCAGAGATAATTTATTCTAGATATGAGATATAAGATAGGAATAAACAAGCATAGCTGAAAACATAATTTGATTACAATCGTGATTGGATTCCATAATGTAAGAAAAGGAAGATAGATTCAATAATATCGAATCATAGCGAAGAATACATAAAGGAAGAGAATCACCATTCTTGAACAAGAAGACCTCCATATATTTGATAATGTTGAACTACAAATAAAAATGCCTGGATCCTGAGATTTGTAGAGAGCGTGAGAGGATGAAACCTCTTCTCCTTCATAGGGATGTATATCTCTCTCTGTGTTCCCATCCTCCCCTTTTTCTTATTCTCTCTCATGATATTTATACAAAACACTTCCCTTACCCAGCGGTCCTTAACCAGAGTACCTAAGTTTTTGGAATATCTTCTAGAGTATTTCCCTAAAATGTCTATGTGCCGAACTAGCCATTCGGGCCGAACTGAGTGCTCGACCTTGATTGTAGCTGAATCGCTCGCTGATATATTGCTTCCTGTACGTGACTTCGGCTTGGTTGACTCCTGGTCGTCTTTCCTTAAGTAGAATTCCTTTGATCAGATTTTGACCTATACACTTTTTATAAAGTAAATATTAGTTTCCCTTTCAAGTTATCTTAGTCTCTGATTATTCAGTCGGAATGAAAGTATAAAACTGTTTATATAGTACTCCCTCCGGTCCAAAATGAGTAATTTTTTCAAATTACGTGTTCGGATCCGTTTACCCAAAACGTTGACCAAAGTCAAATTAATTCATTTTATAGTCAATATTTATTATTTTTCACAAATTTTCACATATAGGCTTTCCAGCTACGTGCCGGGACTATGCACACAAATTGAGGTGATGCTAAAAGACGTATTTAAGGCCTCGAAATGCAGAATTCATTTTAAAAATAAGTGAAGAACTTTTGGGCCATCACATTCTCCACCTCTAAAACAATCGTTCGTCCTCGAACGAATAGAAGAAGGAAGTACTTGAGTCGGGGAAAAGATGGGGATAACGGCTCCGTATATCGGACTCGGACTCCGAGGTCGATGCCTAAGCAGGCTGACCTCTCCACTGCACACGAACAGAAGGAAAACTCTTCGATCTCAACTGACGAACCTGCCGATCTAGAATAGCTATCGGCTCCTCCTTATAAGACAAGTCCTTTTCCAACTGGACAATGCTGAAATCTATCACGTGGGATGGATCGTTGTGATACTTCCGAAGCATGTACATATGAAACACTGGATGCAGGGATGATAAGCTCGGCGACAATGTAAGTCTATAAGCCACCTCTCCCACTCGATCAAGAATCTCAAATGGGCCAATGAACCTAGGGCTAAGCTTTCCCTTCTTCCCAAATCTCATCACACCCTTCATAGGCGACACTCGAAGCAATACCCGCTCACCGACCATGAATGCCAAATCATGAACCTCAGTTAGCATAGCTTTTCTGCCTGGACTGATCTCTACGAAGCCTATCCTGAATAATTCCAACCTTGTCCAAGGCATCCTGAACCAGATCCGTACCCAACAACCGAGCCTCTCCTGGCTCAAACCATCTAACCGGAGACCGACACCACGTACCATATAAAGCCTCATAAGGAGCCATCTGAATACTCGACTGGTAGCTGTTGTTTTAGGCAAACTTCGCTAAAGGTAAAAACTAATCCCACGAGCCTCCAAAGTCAATGACACAAGCTTGGAGCATATCCTCCAAAATCTGAATGGTCCGCTCGGACTGCCCATCCATTTAAGGATGAAATGTTGTGCTCAACTCAACCCGTGTGCCCAACTCTCATTGAACTACTTTCCAGAAATGTGAGGTAAGTTGCGTACCTCGATCTGAAATGATAAACACGGGCACACCATGAAGACAAATAATCTCCTGGATATAGATCTCAGTTAACCTCTCGGAAGAATATGAGACTGCAACAGGAATGAAATGTGCTAACTTAGTTAGCCTATCAATAATGACCCATACTGCATCGAACTTCTTCTGAGTCTGTGGGAGTCCAACAACAAAGTCCATAGTGATACGCTCCCACTTCCACTTAGGAATCTCAATATTATAAAATGAACCACCGGACCTCTGATTCTCGTACTTAACCTGCTGGCAATTCAAACATCGAGCCATATATGCAACAATATCCTTCTTCATTCTTCTCCACAAATACTGCTACTGCAAATCCTGATACATCTTCGTGGTGCCAGAATGAATAGAGTACCGGGAGCTATGGGCCTCTTCTAAAATCAACTCTCGAAGAGCATCCATATTAGGCACACAAATTCGACCATGAAATCTCAAAACTCCATCATCACCTAGGGTAACCTGCTTGGCACCTCCGTGCTGCACCGTGTCCCTAAGGACACACAAAGGGGGATCATCACACTACCGATCTCGGATACGCTCCAATAATGAAGAACGAGCGACTGTTCAAGCTAACACACGGCTGAGCTCAGAAACATACAACCTCATGAACTGATTGGCCAAAGCCTGAATATCCAAAGTAAGCAGTCCCTCACCGACCGGAATATAAGCTAGACTGCCCATACTGGCTGACTTCCTACTCAAAGCATCGGCCACCACATTGGCCTTTCCCGGGTGATATAATATGGTGATATCATAGTCTTTCAATAGCTCCAACCATCTTCTCTGCTTCAAATTCAACTCCTTTTGCTTGAACAAATACTGCAGACTCTTGTGATCCGTGAACACCTCCCATGCCACTCCATACAGATAATGCCTCCAAATCTTTAAAGCGTGGAAAATGGATGCTAACTCCAAATCATGAACCGGATAGTTCTTATCATGAATCTTCAACTATCGCGAAGCATAGGCAATGACCTTGCCATCTTGCATCAACACTGCACTTAGTCCAATACGAGATGCATCATAATAAACTGTATAAGGCCCTGAATCTGTGGGCAAAACCAACACCGGTGCCCTGAAAGCTCGCCTTACACTCGTCTGACCATCTGAACTGGGGAACCTTTCTGGGTTAACCTGATCATCGGGTTTACGATAGATGAAAGCCCCTCCACAAACTGACGATAGTAGCTTGCCGATCCTAAGAAACTCCGAATCTCTATAGCTGATGCTGGTCTAGGCCAAGTCTTGACTGCCTCAATCTTCTTCATATCAACCTGAATACCCTCTGCTGATACAATATGACCCAGGAATGCAACTAAACTCAACCAGAACACTCACTTCGAAAACTTAGCGTATAACTGACTATCCCTCAAGGTCTGAAGAATCACTCTAAGATGCTGCTTGTGCTCCTCCCGGCTGTGGGAATATATCAAAATATCATCAATGAAGACTATCATGAACGAATCCAAGTAAGGCCTGAACACTCGGTTCATCAAATCCATAAAAGCTGCTGGGGCATTTGTCAACCCGAATGACATCACTAAGAACTCATAATGCCCATACTGAGTGCAGAAAGCTGTCTTAGGGATATCAGATGCCCTAATCCTCAACTGATGGTAGCCAGATCTCAAGTCATTCTTTGAAAATACCTTGGCACCCTGAAGCTGATCAAACAAATCATCAATCCTCGGTAATGGATACTTATTCTTGACTGTAACCTTGTTCAACTGCCGGTATTCAATACACATTCTCATTGATCCATCATTCTTCTTAATAAACAACACCGACACACCCCAAGTTGAAATATTAGGTATAATGAAACCCTTCTCAAATGAGTCTTGCAACCGCTCCTTTAACTTTTTCAACTCAGGTGGGGCCATATAATATGGAGGGATAGAAATGGGCTGAGTTCCTGGAGCCAAATCAATGAAGAAGTAAATATCCCTATCGGGTGGTATACCCGGCAGGTCTGAAGGGAATATCTTAGGAAACTCATGGAGAATGGGCACAGATTCAACAGAAGGAACCTCATTACAAGAATCACGAACATAGGCTAAATAGGCCAAACACCCCTTCTCGACCATACGCCGAGCCTTCACATAGGAGATAACACTACGGGTAGAATGGCCAGGAGTCCCTCTCCACTCTAAACGAGGTAAACCCGATAAGGCTAAGGTCAAAGTCTTGGCATGACAGTCCAAGATAGCATGATAAGGTGATAACCAGTCCATCCCTAATATAACATCGAAATCAACCATGTCCAGAAGAAGCAAATCTACACGAGTCTCAAGACCCCCAATAACTACTACACATGAACAATGGACACGATCCACCATAATAGAATCACCCACCGGGGTAGACACATAAACAGTAACACCTAAAGAATTACTAGGCTTGACCAGATACGGCACAAAATAAAATAGAAGCTTCTCTACTACAAACCAGAATAGTACCTGCACCTCCACCTCTAATACCTCTACCTCCACCTCTAGCATCTCTACCTCCACATCTAATACCTCTACCTCCACCTCTAGCAAACTGAGCAGTCTGGATGAGTCCCTCAATGAACCTCCTCACTCTCTCTCAGTGGGAAGTATGATAAGAGCATGACGAGCCAAGTTGATGAATTTGATCTCGTACTGAGTGACAGTCATGGAACCCTATTGGAGACGCTCAAACTGCCTCCGATAGGTCTCTCTATGAGTGATAGGGAAAAACTTCTCCAAAAATAGCTGCGTGAACGGCTCCCAAGTCAAAGCTGGTGATCCGACCGGTCTAGCCAAGCAATAATCTCTCCACCAAGTCTTGGCGGATCCAGACAAGCGAAAAGCAGCAAAATCGACCCCATGGGTCTCAACTATCCCCATGTTCTTGAGAACCTCATAACAGCTGTCTAGATAATCTTTGGGATCCTCAGAAGATGCACTGCTGAAAGTAGTAGTGAAGAGCTTGGTGAAACTTATCCAACCTCCAAAGAGCCTCCGAAGACGTAGCTGATCTATCTTTGGTCTGTGCTGTTGTTCGGCTAAAAATGGTATGTGACCTCGCCATTCACGAAAGGACTAGAGTAGAGGTGTCAATTTAGCATTGAGAGATCAAAATCGCACGATAGGAAAGAATAGATGTGAAGTTTTTTCCTAATTCTGTAGTCTCTAAGGGATAAATACAGACGTCTCCATACCGATCCCTCAGACTCTACTAAGCTTGTTTGTGAACTGTGAGACCCATGTAACCTAGAGCTCTGATACCAACTTGTCATGACCCGAATTTCCCACTCTCGGGAGTCGTGATGGTGCATACTTATGTGGGCTAGGCAAGCCAATTATCTGAACAATTTACCTTTCCACCCATTTTATATTCCTTAACAATTTCGAAGAAATATCATTTAAACAGCAGAATTTAATATAAGCGGAAGAAAAATAATAGGCTATCTGAACATGAATATCTAATACAACTGTTTGAGTCTCGACTACCCAGAACTGGTGTCACGGTTTCACAAATGGTCTAAGAATACTACAAATAAAGTTCTGAAAGAAATAAATACAACACTGTCTCTCGAAATGCATGAAAGAAACATGAATAGTAGATAAAAGGAGATGCCAAGGCCTGCGGACGCCTGCAGGACTACCTCAGGTCGCCTGATGAACGAGAATCAGCAATCCCACTGCGGTCCGAAGTCTACAACACTAGGGTCTGCACAAAAGAGTGCAGAGTGTAATATCAGCACAACCAACTCCACGTGCTGGTAAGTGCCTAGCTTAACCTCGACGAAGTAGTGACGAGGCTAGGACTAGACTACAAAATAAGCCTATGCAATTTAACTATATACAGCAGAAAAGAAGAACATTAATATACGATCAAGTATGGGAGGGGGAAACATGCTGCGGGGAAACATCGAATAGTAACAGAAGAGCAACAAACAAATATGAGGATCACCATAGTTCAATTGAAAATAGGAAGGGGAAATCATGTTGCGAGGTACAAAAAGTATCAACAGGAAACCAACAATTAAATATAGAGAAATCGTAACTCAGTTATCAATAAAAATTAGGAAATCAAAGACAAGTGCATGACATCACCCTTCGTGCTTTACACTCTTCCTCACCCAAGCAACAATCACAAGGCAAATATGGTAAGGGAATCTATAACATCGAAATAAAATCAAGTAAGAATAGAAAACCAGTGAATCAATGTAAAGGACAACATAACTCAATTATTGGCAAGAATCAGTAAAATCAAGGACAAGTGCACGACATTACCCTTCGTTCTTTTACTCTCGTCCTCACCATAAGAATCAATATAAATTGCACGGCATCACCCTTCGTGCTTTTATTCTCATCCTCACCATGAAATCAATATAATAGGCACGGAATGGTACATCGTACGGCACGACATCACCCTTGGTGATTTACACACTTTCCTCACAATCATACACGGCATCACCCTTCGTGCTTTACACTCTTTCCTCACAAAAGTAATTAACGGCACCACCCTTCGTGCTTTAACTCTCTTTCTCACCCAAACAACAATCACAAATAATGGGGCAAGGGAATAAATGAAGTTACAATAAGAATCCCGACTAGGGAGCAACAATTCAACAATTAGGTCCCGACAAGGTGATAACTAGGAATTTTGACGTGTTTCTTGCTCCTTCGTGCTTACGCTTTGATTATAAATTCTTACAAAATAGTCATAAAAGGATCATAAGTTATGCTTGATTGCAGGATTGATCAACAAAGTGATGAGATATCAAATATCGGCTCAAAAGGAGTGAAACCTGCACAAGTACCAAAGATAAGTCAACTCAGGACAAACAGGCCTAGTGCGGCCGCATTAGTATGGCCACACTACGCTTTGTGCGGTCCGTACTAGGGAGATTCAGAGACCTGAATTTTAAGGCATCAAAGTAGTGCGGCCGCAGTAGATATTGTGCGCCCGCACTGAAGACATGACGACCGCACTACCATTTTATGCGATCTGCGAAAGCAAACTTCAGAGAGATGTCAAGTGCCAAGGTTCAAACCTGTGCGGTCCGCGGTCGTGTTTGTGCGGACCGCACTAGATACCTCCGCAGCTGCTGTCCATTCTGTGTGGTCTGCGGAGCCTGGGTTCAGAGAGTTGATTTTTCAGAGTTAAGAGCCTAGTGCGGCCGCACATCATTTTATGCGGTCCGTACTGACCCCGCAGGGGAATTTTTGTCCAGCTTAGTATAAATAGAACCTTTTTCCAGACTTGAGCTGCACTCGTGAGAAGCTATTTTGTAGCCATTTTGGGCGCTATAACGTAGTTTTAGCAATTGAATCATTATATTTACTTCAGTAATTTAATATTATAATTTTGTCTTCATTTATTTATCTGATTTTCTCTTCAAGCATGAGTAGCTAAACCCATTAGCTAGGTTTATGGCTCAACCCTTGTGTGGGTAATTGATGGGTATTGTGATTTAGGGCTAGATTAGCTATGGGTGTTTGTTATTTGGGTCAATTTTATGGTTTAATTTATGAAATAGTGGTTGCAAACACTGGTTTGTGCTAAGTCGATTTGGTTCTTCTTGAGAAAGAGAGCCTAAGTCTCCAAAATTAACCCAACAAGGAATTGGAATGGACTCAAGAGAATTGATAGTCCCCATTAAAGGGTTAAACCTCGAGAGAGTAATTACCCGACTTGAACCTTAGTTATTTGAGCAAATTTGCCTACTCAATTGGTCTTAAGAAAGTCAATTGGGCAAAATTACTCTCTCTACCGAGAGGTGTGAGAGTGGGTAAAATCGTGCAACGATTATAGCATATTTCCCCAAACATGTCATTCGTACCTTAGAAGCACTTACCCGTCAATTAGCCACCTAGGTAAAAGTCACTACCCTAGTGCCTTTTTATCCATTAGATACAACTTCTAGCAATTCTCGTTTAGCATAATCTAGTTGCATTTATAATTAGTAGTTGATAATAGTAGATTATTAAAGAAAAAACTAAAAATGGTTGGAAGTGATATTTGGAACAAATACACAACTCCACTCTAGATAGATACTCGAGTCCCTTCCTAGATCCCTGTGTAAATCGATCCCAACCCACAAATAGGGTAAAAGCTATTGCAACCCTCTCTTCCTACTTTTTAGTAGTGCGGAGTAGGTAGTGACCACTTTTTGGCACCGTTGCCGAGGATCTAACAGTTTTGACTATCTATTTAGTTAGTTTTGTGTATTATTCTTCTTTCCTTCTTTGTTAATTACTTGTTTGTGTCACTACTCAGGTACCAATATGGCATTGAAAAATGCTAATGACCCTCTTGGAAACATCATAGCGGGGGAGGAGGTAGATGATTTTGAGCAAGATGAGGTGGATCTTGCACCTCAAGGACAACGGAGAGGCAAGATTGCCAATGCTAATCCAAATTATAATATTCCAGACCCCACCTCCAAGAGTAGCTCCCAGAGTATTACATCAAGGGTATGCGAGTGCTATTGTCCCTCCTCGAATTCGGGCAGGGAATTTTCAAATAACCAATGTAATGTTGACCTTGATCAAGCAACGTGGGTATTTCACGGGCGCCTCCGATCAAAATGCCTACAAGCATCTCAAGGGGTTCATAGATACATGTTGGGGGAGCAAGTAGACGAATGTATCTGAAGATGCTCTTAGGTTGAGACTTTTCCCATTCTCACTTTGGGGAAAGGCATTGGATTGGCTAGAGAGACTCCCCAACCATTCTATCACAACTTGGGATGAGTTGGCGGATAAGTTTACTGCTAAATTTTTCTCACCCGGGAACATGGCGGCACTTCGAGATGAGATATTAGCCTTCAAGCAAGAGCCCACGGAACCTTTTCTTGAAATCTGGGAGCGGTTTAGAACAATGGTGAAAGAATGCCCAAACAACAATATGATCGAGGCGATGATTCAACAAACCTTCTATCGGGGCATCAACACCACGAATCAATGCATAGTGAACCAATTGGTCGGGGGCAACTTTATGAAGCTTCCTTACATTGAGGCGTGTGAGATATTGGACAATATGACCGACACTTCTTCAGCGTGGCAAAGTAGAGCGAATGTGCCCCAAGGTGACCCCACGGTCATCCATTTGCACAAGGAACTACACCATCATGGTCAAGATATTGCCGAGCTTACTACTACTATGAATCAATTGGCGAAGGCTCAGTTGCAATAAGCCAAAAATACTCGCCAAGTCAATGCCATGGAAGGTGTAAACATGCTCGTCAATAAGAGAAGGCAAAGAGGGCAACAATCTCAAGGGAATTCTGAACAATATGATAATGATGGTGGTGGTTATTCAAATGATTGTTATGATGACCAAAGTGAATAAGTACAATATGTCAACAACTATCAAGCCAATAGAGGCAACTCTTCAAACCAACAATGGCGACCCCAAGGAACTTGGGGCAATTAACAATAAGGTGGTGGTAATTGGAACAACAACAACCAAGGCGGTAATTGGGGGAGCAACAATCAGGGCAACCAAGGGAATTGGAATGGTAATAACAACAACTGGAACAACAATAACAATCAAGGTGGATGGAACAATGGGAACCAAGAAAATCGGGGGCAAGGCTTTCAAAGGCCTCCAATGTACCAACAACCGAACAATCCACCCCTGTTCCCTTCTCAAGGTCCTAGTTCTTCATGTAATGATATGGGTAGAATTGAAATGATGTTCGAAAAAATGATGAAGAAGAACCAATATTTCAATGCTCAATTGGCTTCCCTAATATCTCTATCCGGAACTTGGAGGTGCAATTAGGCCAAATCTCTCAATCGTTGAATACCCGAAGGGTGGAAACAATCATGTGATGGCGGTTACAACAAGAACTGGGAGAGGCGGTGATGTGCATGCCTTGAAAGATAAGAATATAGCTTTCGACACTTTTCTTTCAAAGTATAGTGTCAGTCACAAAGTTTCTACCCCTATCACCCTCAAGCAAGTGGTCAAGTGGAAGTCACCAACAGAGAAATCAAAAGCATATTGTCCAAGACGGTCAATGCAAATAGGACCGATTGGTCGAAGAAGTTGGATGACGCTCTATGGGCTTATAGGACGGCTTTCAAGACTCCTATTGGTATATCTCCATACCGGTTGGTGATTGGGAAAGCTTGCTATCTTCCAGTTGAGTTAGAGCACAACGCCATGTGGGCTTTGAGGAAGCTTAATCTTGAGCGGGATGTTGCAGCCAATCTTTGTGTTGAACAACTCAATGAACTTGATGAATTCTGGTTCCATGCATACTCTAGTTCGTCCTTGTATAAGGACAAGATGAAGTACCTTCATGATAAATATGCTCGTGGAAAGGAGTTCAAGCTTGGTGATTTATTTCTCTTGTTCAATTCCCGGTTACATCTATTTCCGAGAAAGCTTAAATCAAAATGGAGTGGACCGTTTGAAGTTGTGTTGGTGACCTCTTTTGGTGCTCTTGATTTGAAAAACAAAAATGGTGAAGTCTTTAGAGTGAATGGGCACCGTGTCAAGCATTATCTTGGGAAAATTGATGACAACCACGTGGTGGAACTTATTCATTTCAAATGATGTGATGGTAACCCGCGTCGTGCCGCCACGTTAAATCAGGCGCTTCTTTGGAGGCAACCCATGTCTCCTGTTACCCTTTTAAAAAATTTGAAACTTAGAGCACCTGACTACTGGTCATCTCCTCTCTTAACCGTAACTCTTGCTTAGGATCATTAATCTTCATTTCATCTCTTAATCTGGTAACGTTTCACTCAATTTTTCTTAGTTTAATTGTGTTTCATTTTATTTTCATTTGTCTTAGCTTGTAGTTCTTCTTCTTCCCGTAGTTAGTTCGAATGCTAGGTTAGATTAGTTTAGATGATAATTCTTGTGGACTTAGTAGTTTTAGGCACTAGGTAATTGATTAGAGACTCTAATTAGGTGGAAATTTGACTTTAAAAGCAAAATCTCAAACCCTAACTCAGTGCCTCTTCTGGGCACGTAGCGTGGACCGCGATCGTTTCTGTGCGGTCCGCGGTGCCCTAGTGCGGTCCGCAGTACCACTTTGTGCGGACCGCACTGATGATCTTGTGTCCAGGTGACCTTTGTCCAGTTCGGCCGCATTCCATTTTGTGTGGTCCACACTGATGAGATTAAGAGACCATGTTTTTGGAACCTCATACATGTGCGGACCGCGGTCATATTTGTGCGGTCCGCGGTGGCCTAAGTGCGGCCGCACTTCCATTTTGTGCGTTCCGCACTAGGCAAATTCTGTAACATTTTCATTTGTCTGCAACACTGTTTTATGTGAACCCACTGATACTAACAAGTTATTTGAATTGTGTTTGCAGACAATGGTTAAACAACGAGGAGGAAAAGGATCAAAACAACCCGGGAGAGGTAAATCCTCTCGGGCGGCAAAGGAGAGAAGATGATCAAACTCACACCCCAAGCTCGGGAAAACATTAAAAGGAACAGAAAGCTAATAAAAGCTATAGACAGAGATGTTTCCCATTCCTCGGGGAGTGAATATCAACTGTCAAGGGACATTTCTTCAGACTCCGTGCCAGAATACATGGAAGATTGGCCGGAAAGAAATAGGCTGAGAGACACTCCTCCACCATCACCCACTATCCGAAGGCCAACTAATGTCATTTCTGAGTTATCTAAGGGCTCAGCAGCCGGTAATAGGGATGACTCCACCTCCCCTACAACTTAATTATCCGGGGAGGGTACAAACGGAGGTGAGGAGGAGGTACAAGGGGATGAGGAGATAGCTGAAGGTGGTGAGCCTCAGGTGGAGTACCACAAGTTTAGGGAGTGGTGGCCGGTAAGAAAGTTGATATCGGAGAGGAGTTTCATTGACAGAGATCTATTACCCCACAACCCTGGTGTGCAAAGACAATCTAGGACTAGTGTGGGTTGGGAACAGTTTTTGCATAAATGTATAGATGCCAACGAACACATGGTCAAGGAGTTTTACTGCAATGTAGCCCACATCCAAAAGGTCTCCAAAGTGACCAAGGTTCGTAACAAGACTGTGTTGTTTGAAGGGAAATACCAAACGAATACTTGGGCTTCAATGAGGAGGACAAGACTTTATATATGGTGAATTTGGAGATAGACGAGGAGGTCCGTCCATAGTTAGCTCAATACCTGGCAATCCCAGGTACCGTTCCTGAGTGGTTGACTGCTAGGGTCGGGATATTATGGAGGACCTTAAACTTTGAGGCGAGGGGTTGGGAGACGTTTGTTTGCAGCCGGTTGGATCCTACTACACATGACCAGACCCTTCCTCTCTACCAGGCTATATTGGTTGCTTCGATTATCATGTGATACCCCATAAATGTGGGGAATGTGATGTCCCGCAATATCTCGTTAGTGGGAGCAGCGCATAACCAGAACTACCCTTTCCCTAGCACCCTTACTATGTACTTTCAGGACTTGGAGGTAGATAAGAAGCTATAAGACGTCAAGGTCAGGGCGACAACCCCGTTCTCCTGGTATAGCTTGAAGGGGAATGACAACCCCAAGGACAAAAATTACAAATCCCCTACTTCTGCCCCAACTGGCCAGTTGTGGTAGAGGTCCCCACTGTGCCTATCTCCATTTTTGCTGAGATGCCTCCCGGACCTTCCACATCTTCAGCCATTCCTCCTGGCCCTTCCACATCAGCAGGCCCAGAGATCCCATCTTCCCGGGCCCATCCTATCACTGCCCACCGATTGAGTCAGATGCTTTAGAGTCTTAACAAATGGATGTATACTGCTTCATCCAAGTTGTCCACCTTTACCACCACTATTGCAGCTCAGTCGGTACCTCAGCCAGCACAGGTTCCACAGTCGATAGAGGATACTTAGAAGGAGATAATTGAGAACTAGAAGAAAATCCTCACCACTCAGGATGCATTGGCAAAGGCAGTTGATTCGAATAACAAGGCTCTCAAGGAGCTTGCTAAGGAGGATAAGAAGCTGCAAAAGACACGGGCCTCCAAGGAGTCTGTGAAAGAGTGGCAGGCAGATGTTGACAGGTTGAATGCAGACCAGCTGCCTTTAGACTTATTATTTGAGGACCCAGTTCCAACAGCTGAGCCGCAGCCGGAGCAGTCACAGCGGCCTCTGAAGAGGAAGAAGATTCCTAGAGCAGATGATGTCTGTGAGCGCGTGATTTTTACCTCACAACAATTACTCCAAAAGAAGTCAAAAAATAAAATAATTTTTCTTTACATGCAATTTTTGAGAATTTTTGTGTTATTTTATTAATTATTTGTATTTTGTGCACGCATGTTTATTTTTTCTTAATTAATGAAAAATACAAAAAAATAATATATGTGCATGTGCATTTAGTAATTAATTTTGCATTTTTAGAATTAATTAGTCATATAAAAGAAAATACAAAAAACAAATACCCTTAGGATTTAATTTTATAATTTGTGGGTTAAAACTTAAATCATAATTTATTTGGCAATAATCGAAAAATCATAAAAAAATAGGCATTTTGTATTTTTTGTGTTTAACTGTGATTTTTGTACTTAACCTAATATTATTTAAGTTAATTTGTCTTTTTATAAGTTAGAATCGGATTTTAGGTTTTTTAATTTGGAAAAATAGTTTGAAAAAGAAAAAGAAACAAATTAAAAGAAGAGAAGGAAATCGGACCAGGCCCAATAATCATCAGCCCAATTCAAATATCCCTTTACCCCGTACAATTGGCCCAAGCCTCACAGACGTCCCAAATGACGTCGTTCCGTCATGCCCCATCCTGACCGTTGATCTCACTTGATCAACGGTCCAGATCCTCCAACCCTCTCCCACATCCATTATCCGATCCTGACCCGTTACTAAACCGGACTGCCCCATCATTTCTTTTAAATCTGAACCGTTGGATCCCATCATCCAATGGCCCAGATTAAGAGATCAATTTTTAATATGTCAAAGACCCCCCAAACCCCTTTACCCGTCTCATTTCCAAACACCACCCCCCTTCGTCTCTTTCAGAGACGAACCAAACGACCTCTGAACCCTAAGCGCCGCCCATCCACCCCTTCACCGTAAACCCGGAGGCAACCACTCCGAATCCGACCAAAATAACACACCTGAACCACCGAAGCACCCTCTTTCCAAAATCCTGAACCTTATTCTTCGAATCCTCGTAGAACCCTTCGAATATTGGATCAAAGATGAACCCTAAAATCCTAAAAATGGGCGAGTGGGGGTTATTGTGAACAGATTAGGTCCGTTTGGACTTTATTCTTGTGTTTTGCTAAAACAAAACACACGAATAATGTCCGAATGGACCAAAATTAGAGAGATGTGGAAAATTCAAGTTTGTTCTTGCTTAGATCGATTTCAGGTACTTCTGTTTCCATTTTTCTTGTTTATTTTTAGTCGTTTGATGTCGTCCTTTTCTCCTACTACCCTTTCTTTCGATTTCTTTTTCTTCACAGTTTCGCCTGTTCAGCCTGTATAATTAGGTCGATTGTTTGGTTGTTCGTATACGGTTATCGACTATGAATCAATTATATGTTAGTTAATCCGTTATGAATTGGATACGAATGCTAATCGATAGTTAAAACTTCGCTGATTTTGATTTTTAGTTTGTGTTGAAATTTCTGTTCGTATTTTTGTTTGAGAATTCGATTAGCTTTGCTGATTGCTCGACTCACTAGTTAAGCTCACTGTTAATTGATTTTGTTTGGGTTTGTTTAATCCTAATGTGCTTATTACTGAGTTTAATGGATAATTGGATAGTTTTGAGTTTAAGATTACATCTTAGTTGAGTTTACATTCAGAACTTAGGTTGGTTATAGCTGCATTTCTAATGAAGTTTTCAAGGGTAAGTTGGAATTTGAGAATTTGAAAGTGTCCTAGTGAGTGATCTGTCAGGTGATACTAGTGGACTTTTAAGTTAATACACCCTTAAGGTCAGGAAACAGAAATCACATGGGCACCATTTTACAAAGCTTGAAAGAATTGAATAGAAAAACAGGCTGCCCATACACCTTTGATTAAAAAACTGAAAAGGAAATACAACTGAACCATGCCTAGTACCTTTAAGTTTGAAAATCAGAAGCAAGAGGGTTGAATGATAACATTTCAAAGGGGAACACAGGGGGAGGGAATAAACAGGCTGAAAAGTGAAAATTTGAATAAAAAATGGTTCAATATTAGTATTTAAAGAGACACACATTCTGCCATACGGAGGGGATTCAGAGATCAAGAAAGAAAAATACTGCTCCATTAGAGTTCGACTCTGAATTTTAAGTTGTTCTTCAATCACAATACAATTTTCAAATCCTTTGAATGAAAACGACTTGATTTCGTGTTGGAAATCTTTAGGTTCAGGCTATGTTGAAAGGGAGTCACTGTTTCAGTGAGATTCATTGAGGTTTTTCTAAGCTTTTCTTATTCCTGAAACATCTTGAGTGTGTTTCTGGTTTTGTATTGCTGTTTATTATTCGGTTTTACAATTATTTCTGGACTGTGGTCGAGTACTATTCTGGTTTAAAACTGGTGCTGAGCGGTTCTGAATTCTATTACTGTTGTTGCTATTCATCTGCTCCTGCTGACTTCTGTTTCCTCTTGCTGTGATTTAAATCCAGGTATTCCCTTCATACCATGAATAAGAATTGAGCTTCTAGTTGAACTGTGATAGTGTTTTTGAATTCAAGTTGAAGAAGTGATCAATGCTGGGATTATGTTATTTGTTAGCTATGTAGTTTTACTTTTGTTCGATGTGCCTTTTCTTTTAGCTTTTTCAAGATGGTCGTTTAAGTCACTTGTTCTGTTTTCAGTATTGGATTGGAGTTATCAAGCGTAATTATTTTAGGGACTGTTTGAGACCTTAATTGTATTATTTGAGGCCATTGAACCTGTCTTACTGCGGATCTAGAAAAGGATTTGTGTATATTCAATTGGCCAATGAACAATATGCCTGAAAAATAACAAATCTTAGCTTCAGACTGATTTGTATGTTCAGATAACAATGCTCTTCCTCTATTCTCTGTTTTGTTTTTCTTTCTAAGCTTAAATGTTGGTTGGAGGCTCAAGTCCTACTAGTAGTTAAATCTGCTAATCGAATGCAAGTCTTATTTGAAGATTGGAGAGTTGTTAGAGTTAATAACATTTGTTTTTTTTACTCGTCACTTTAACTTTGAAAGATTAGGACGTGTTTAATAGAGAAAGTTGATGACTAAGTTCTTGGATCAAAGCTTCATGATTGCCATTTTAATTGGTGAAAATAAGTAGCAAGTTTATGACTAAGTTCTGGGATCAAAGCTTCATGATTGCCATTTTTAATTGGTGAAAATATGTAGACATTTAGTATAACTAAGCATGTGCATTTGTTTAAAATTGAAGTTGCTTTATTTAATCTGCTGCATAACAGTATTGTTCCACTAGTACAAAAATTAATTTCCATCTATGATTGCGTTGATGTAAGTGATTATATATATTTTAAAAAAAAAATTGAAAGTAAGTTGGATAATCATGATGGTGTAGTGTCAAAGTTTTACGAATTGGTTTCCGTTTCTTTATGTTCATCATTCTACTGTTGTTTGGTTTCATTTTAAATTCCCTTTAATTAATTATTGACCTTGTCTTGTTCGTGCTCATATACTGCACCATGAGTCCGATCTCATGTTCGAACGTTTTTATAATGTCCTGTCAGTAATAGAATTGAATTAGGGTCCTTTAGAGACAATACATAATAGAAATTCATAGTTGCTTTAGGTTCGCCCTTTAATTAATAAAATGAGTTGAGCCTCGCTAAAAAAAATTCATAAATTGTAGGGCCCTCTATAATTGGTAGTATAAAAATACTTAGAATTCGGGATGGTCCGTTTAGCAAACTTCACGGTCTTCCCCAAATAATAACGCATTAGTCTCTTTAGGCGCGTGTTTAATAATTTTACATTCCTAAATTCGGGTGTGCATGTCATGCGACCCAAATCCAAATCCCAAAACGTTGAATAAAATATGTCGAGGATCCGAGTGCATTTCATGTGACGTGATCCAAAAACATATTTTAAACGACGTTCAATTTTCATTAATAATTTGAATAAAAGCGGTTCAAAGTTAAAATTAGCACATAGGTTCAAATGTATTAAAATCAGATAAATAAGCTAAATATGACAATTGAGCGACCGTGCTAGAACCACGGAACTCGGGAATGCATAACACCTTCTTCCGGGTTGACAAAATTCCTTATCCGGATTTTTGGTTCGCGGACTGTTAAATAGAGTCAAACCTTTCCTCGATTCGGGATTCAACCGGTGACTTGGGACACCATAAATCTCCGAAGTGGCGACTCTGAATCTCTTAATAAACGAATCCCGTTTCAATTGTCCTTTAATTGGAAAAACTCCATTCACCACGCCCTTCGCGGAGTGCGGTAGCATAAAAAGGAGGTGTGACAGCTCTGGCGACTCCGCTGAGGACTCTTTTGGAAACCCAGAACTTTTGTTCTGAGTTCAAAAATTCGAGCTTGGTATACATGTTGTATTTGGACTGTATATTATCTGATTTTTCTACATGTTTCATGTTATATGTGCTAAATGCTTTACCATTTTGATATTGTTGAACTGTATTATAAAATGTCTTCTTGCGCACCTCCCTCAGAGTCTTCTGAATACAACCTCGGGAATCGCGCATACGTGCCTCATTCTTTGTTGAGATAAAGCCAGTGGGCCTGGGCTCCCGGTGAAGGATTATCAGTCACCCATATTTAAGAACAGGAAAGGGTCCAGTAATTAAGCCGGAAAAGTATTTCTCCCGGTACGCTACCCCTTCCCAACTCGAGTTGTCCGCTCATTTTATTGCCAGTCTAGATACGCCTCACACCCTGGGCATTAAACCTAGTATAACTTGACCTCATCCCTAGTAGGAACGCTTATTTGCATCATGTTGTATTGGACTTAGGGGACTCAACACAGGGTTGAGTCCGTCTAGGACAGGTAACTTGAAATGAAAAAGACCATCATGCTGCATCTTGTTTGTTTTATGCATTTATTTACTTCAGACTTGCATGCTGACCGACTTCTGAAAATTGAAAATACTTGAAAATCGTAAAAAAAAAGAAAAAAGAAAAAGAAAAATAGCGGTGTAGAGAGATAACTACTGTTTAAATAAAATACCAATGCCTAGGTAGTGTCAAAACTCGCCGAAAGTTTGAGAAAATAAGGAGAAAGAAAAGTTTTTAATTATTTGGGAAACAAAAGTAAAGAGTCTTGTTTTCAAAATTAGTTTACTTTCCTTACCGAACTACGCGGGTTTGATTCTCACCGGATGGGAGATACATAGGCAACCTCCATCAGGTTCATCCCACATATTTAAAAAAAAAAAAGCATAAAATTTCGCATGTGCATAAATTTCCAAAAAAAAAATTTTGGTCAGCGTTTTACTATCTTGCCCTCATGTTCTGGTTGTTTTGCCTACACAGCTTTAAAATCCTCCTGGGAGGTGCTGAAGAGTCATTTCCATATTAATCATTTTTGCCCTTTATCCTGCCTCGGCAAGATACCTGACTAATTCTTCCAGAGCCTAAGCCCTCTTATGAACTTTGCCCGCTGTCTTATTCAAAAGTCTGTTTGATGTCATTTTCTTCGAGTTAAGATTTGGACCCGACCTCATAACTTTATTCATATAGGTGCAATATGGATTCAGTTAGTGGGAGACCTGACAAGAGGCTGAGAGATGAAAAGCACTCGCCGTTTAAAATTGTCGACAAAGTGCCCGGGTTATTAGAGCGATGGTGGAACAACATGGATGGGTTTGAACAAGGAAAGATCAAAGATCATTTGAAAAACTTGGTAAACATTATGGAGATCGAGCCCAAACGAGAACTCATCAAAGCTTTGGTTCATTTCTGGGACCCAAAGAATAATGTGTTTCATCTCAATAGATTTGAAATGACTCCTACCTTGAAGGAATTCGTTGAATATACCGATCTGGGGCGTAAAAGTCAAACAAAGAGACTTTTGGCTCCCAGGGACATTACTGCTACTAAGCTCCTTGAGCAGATGTGGATCAGCCACACCGAGATAGCACATGTGACGCAAGGGAAGGTCCACCTGGATTTCTTGTATGACAGGTACGGACATGAAGGGGGGTTCTCAAAATATGGTAAGAATCTAATTAACAAACAAAACCAACACACATGGCGAGGCCATGGATGAAAAACATTCATTGTAGTTTTTTTGGGGTGCATGGTATTCCCGAGAGAGGATCGGAAGATCAACATTCGGTTATCTGGGATAGTCATAGCCATGATGAAAATAAATGATTCCTTCATTCTTCCAATGGTGTTAGCAGATATCTTTCGTACCCTGACTAGGTGCTGGGAAGGAAAAGGTTTCTTTGAAGGTTGCAATCTCCTACTCCAGATGTGGCTCATGGATCATCTTTTCCGTCGTCCTTATCGGGTAGACCACCGAACTTGTTGGGGTAATCATGTTCGCCAGTATAATGCTAGACTGAAGAGTAAGTTGGTGATCCGCATATTCCCAGAAAGTGTGAATGATTGGAAAGAGCATCTTCACTCCTTAACAAATGACCAGATCACATGGAATTATCCTTGGTTCACCGCAGAATATGTCATCTATAAGTCATCTTGCCATCCGTTTCTGATCTTGATGGGGCTTCGAGGTTATCAACCATATGTTCACATAAGAGTTCTGCGTCAGTTGGGTCACAAACAGATAGTGCCCCCGGTAGAGACTATGGAAAATTTCATTTGGGAAGCGACATCAGAGGATCCCATTCGTGAAGATTATGCTCAACGTGTTTGGAATGGCATTAAGATACTCGAGCGTGGCACCATGGTGGCAGATCGAGAAAGGGGTGAGTTGAATCCTTCTTATCTTGAGTGGTTCTATAATCAAGATGCTCTCACATATAGACTAGGGACAGTTGTAAAGAGCACTGCAGAGTGGGAAGCTGAGATTCGAAACAGAGTTGGGCTAGCTGAGGAAGAGATGAGAAAGGGTTATGAATCTGATTTTAGAGCACTACAAGAAGAGCTCGGAATCATTAAAGTGGACAGAGATCTGCTGTATGATGCTTTTGAGAAAGAAAAAGTTCAGTGGGAACGAGAGAGGCAAGCACTCAAATCCCAAATTCAAAATAAGAACATAATCACAACCGCTCAGCAACAAGAAGAAAGAGAAGCCTAGTTCAGGGTAGTCCGTGATCATGAGCGCATGAGTTACGCTTCACTAATCAAGGGTTTAATGGATAAATTAGAGGGAGTTAAATCAAGCAAAGAGAGACAGATCGCGGAGTTTGAAGTAGAAAGACATCACTACCATAGTATGATCAATCGGATGGAGGAGGAGTCGCTAGAAGTTCGGCGCCAGAAAGATATGGCCTTGGACCGCGAGCGTGATGCGCTGAATCTCGCTGAGACCCGTGGTCAGCAAAATCAAGAGTTGCATATGGCTCAGGAATATGTTAAAGGAAAGATCCTAGAGGTAGCCACCTACACCTCAAGAGCATGCAAGAGTTGTCAGGGAATGACACCCGAACAGTTTGCAGAAGTATCATTGAGCGTTGCTCGTCATATATCTGTAGATTTGGAGAGGATATACCACAATGTTGGAGGTCAGCCACAGGAACAAGAGCCTTGATTACAGTAATGCTAGTGGATTCTGCTGCAGAGATCAAAGTCGTCTTCTAGTTATTAGTCCTTTTTCATCATGTTTTCGTTGTTTTGAGTTTGTAAGAGTCTTTTGGTGTTTTGAATCTTGTTGTTTTTCCTTTTATCCTAAAAGTCTGTTTGAGTCAGGTGTGGTTTTGTTTATCCTTATGCACTCTTGGCTTTCGAGTCTTGTACCAAAAAGAAAATTATATTGAAAATCAATGAAAAATATTTTATAAACCAAAACATGAAAATCATGTGGCAGAACTACACACGGTGTGATTCATGCGGGGACATGATACCTAGGCAATCCCCATAAGATTCGACCACCACTAAAAAAAGAAGAAAAAGAAAAAAACAAATAAGGAAAGTTTTGGAAGCACTTAAAGAAGGGGCAAATAAAATAGGCCGGGATGACGCATGCGGTCAGAGCAAAGACATGTAGAAATGGTTAAACTGGTTAGGAACATTGCATCCCAACGTGCAGGTGCAATATGTATTAAACTATAACTCTAACCAAGTTTGTTGTTTTTACAGAATATTTCAAACAATTAGCTTGTTAGGAAGTTCTGGCAGATTACCATTACCACACAAGATCCAAATGGCCCATTCCGAAAAGCATGTCTGGCTCGGACAAAAGTATCGAAGAGGAAAAAATGGAAATGCAAACGATGAAGGAAGAAGTAGACATGTTGAGGAGACAGATAGCAGAAATGCATCTAGCCTGGGCTAGAGGGCAACCATTACCGATGCTTCCCAATGCTCCTACTCTCCCACTGGCTCAGACTCCGGAACATCCCCCCACTGGTCCATCAACGAGCTTCCCAATATACCAACACTGTCAGGGGGAAACTGCCTATAATCCCCAAGCTCCACCACCCAAACAGAACCCTCCTCCACCAGTTGTTCCTGTTTTCGTGGCACCTCCACCCGCCACGTTTCAAAGATCATCCAGTGAGCCGGTGTTTCAGGCTTATGACAACCAATACTATCCTCCTAAACCCACCTTCAAAGCACCCGAGCCATATACTTACACCCCCCGCTTTGATGTCCCGGCAGAGATTGAAAAGCCGGCTAAGAGCCCAGAGCAGGACGAAGTGCTTCGAAAATTTAAAAGCCTGGAGCAGTCCTTCAGGAATATCCATGGGTTAGGCAACCAAGTCATTGTGGCCTACAAAGATCTGTGCCCGTTCCCTATGTTCAATTGCCGGCAGGATTCAAGATGCCAAAGTTTGACCTATACGAGGGACACGGTGATCCGAACTGAGTGCTCGACCTTGATTGTAGCTGAATCGCTCGCTGATATATTGCTTCCTGTACGTGACTTCAGCTTGGTTGACTCTTGGTCATCTTTCCTTAAGTAGAATTCCTTTAATCTGATTTTGACCTATACACTTTTTATAACGTAAATATTAGTTTCCCTTTCAAGATATCTTAGTCTCTGATTATTCAGTCGGAATGAAAGTATAAAACTGTTTATATAGTACTCCCTCCGGTCCAAAATGAGTAATTTTTTCAAATTTCAAGAATGTATTAATTACTTTTTTCCTACATTGCCCTTGGAGTAAATAGTGTTGGAGTATGCGTTAAGAGTATTTATGTAAAGAGATAGTAAATGTTAATATGGTCAATTTTATTGCTAATTATTGTTAAAAGAAAATTTCTTAATCTGTGTAAAAACAGCTAAAAAAAATCACTTACTTTAGACCGGAGGGAGTAGTAAATAATAAAAACTAAAGGAGATATAAAAATAACCATGAGCAAAAGAAAAGGAAATCCAAATGAAAATAATGAGCTAGAAAATACTAATAACTCCCATTGGTTGTAGTGCTTGACCTTTCGCCGTAGATGCAACGCTTATATAACCTTGACCTTGATTAAACAAAAGAAAGTAAAAAAGAGCTAAAACAAAATGGACAATCTATAGATTGAATGTGGAGCTGGAAGAGAGGGGAGAAAGCTTTATGGGAGGAAAGTTTTGAGAATCGAAAATATTAATCATCCACCATCAAGCATTAAGGGATTAATGAATATTTTAACTCTTCATTACCTCAAACATTAAGGGGTCATTTGGTTGCCGGTTAGAGTTATGCAGGTATTAATTATACATGTATTATTTATGCAGGTATTAGTTATTTATATATTAGTTATGTAGGAATAAGTAATGCAGAAATTGGTTATGCATGTATTAGTTATGTAGGGATAAGTTATGCAAGGTTGAGTTATGTTGGAATTAGTTATGCGGGGATTAGTTATGCGTTAGTTATATAAGAATTAGTAATATAAATGTAATGTGAGTGTTATTTATTATTAGCTTACTTTATTTTATTAAGATTGTTAGTATAGTTTAAATATATTTTTTAAACAAAAATTTCCAAGTTTGAATAAATGGTATTCTTGTCATTTTGTGTTTTAATACAAGTATTACTAATACATGTATAAGTGTCACGATCCGGATTTTCCACCCTTGGGAGTCGTGATGGCGCTTACTTATGTGAGCTAGGCAAGCCAATTATTTGAACAATTTACCTTTCCACCCATTTTATATTCTTTAACAATTTCGAAGAAATATTATTTGAACAGTGAAATTTAACATAAGCGGAAGAAAAATAATAGGTATCTGAACATGAATATCTAATACAACTGTTTGAGTCACGACTATCCAGAACTGGTGTCACAGTTTCACAAACGGTCTAAGAATACTACAAATAAAGTTCTGAAAGAAATAAATACAACACTGTCTCTCGAAATGCATGAAAGAAACATGAATAGTAGATAGAAGGAGATGCCAAGGCCTGCGGACGCCTGCAGGACTACCTCGGGTCGCCTGATGAACGAGAATCAGCAATCCTACTGCGGTCCAAAGTCAACAACACTGGGGTATGCATAAAAGAGTGCAGAGTGTAGTATTAGCACAACCAACCCCATGTGCTAGTAAGTGCCTAGCCTAACCTCGGCGAAGTAGTGACGAGGCTAGGACTAGACTATCAAATAAGCCTGTGCAATTTAACTATATACAGCGAAAAAGAAGAACAGTAATATACGGTCAAGTATGGGAGGGGGAAACATTCTGCGGGGAAACATTGAATAGTAACAGAAGAGCAACAAATAAATATGAGGATCACCAAAGTTCAATTGAAAATAGGAAGGGAAAATCATGTTGTGGGATAGAACAAGTATCAACAGGAAACCAACAATTAAATGTAGAGAAACCGTAGCTCAGTTATCAATAAAAATTAGGAAATCAAAGACAAGTGCATGGCATCACCTTCGTGCTTTAACACTCTCTCACCAAAACAGTACACGGCATCACCCTTCGTGATTTACACTCTTCCTCACCCAAGCAACAATCACAAGGCAAATAGGGTAAGGGAATCTATAACATCGAAATAAAATCAAGTAACAACAGAAAACCAGTGAATCAACGTAAAGTACAACATAACTCAATTATCGACAAGAATCAGGAAAATCAAGGACAAGTGCACGACATCACCCTTCGTGCTTTTACTCTCGTCCTCACCATAAAAATAAATATAAATTGCCCGGCATCACCCTTCATGAGTTACTCTCATCCTCACCATGAAATCAATATAATAGGCACGGAATGGTATATCGTGCGGCACGGCATCACCCTTCGTGCTTTACACTCTTTCCTCACAAAAGTAATGCACAACATCACCCTTCATGTTTTATCTCTCTTCCTCACCTAAACAACAATTACAAACAATGGGGTAAGGGAATAAATGAAATTACAATAAGAATCCAGGCAAGGGAGCAACAATTAGGTCCCGGCAAGGGAACAACATCAATAACGTCAACATCACGGTAAGGAAGATGAAAAATAAAGCAACAATAGCCTGGCAAAAGGGGCAACATAATGATCACTTCTCTTTCTCACTTTTACTTTACAATCCTCCTCACAACTCGAGCCAATGATCTAACTGTTCAGTTATCACTTATACTTTGACAATTCATTACACATCTCAAGCCAATGCTCTAGAGGTTCAATTATCACTTATACTTTCACAATTTGTTATAAAACTTGAGCCAACGCTCCTCAATGTTCATAGGTCACAATTCTTTCCACAAACTTTACACAACAAACAGAAATCTTCACCAAGGCATGAATAATACAACGAAGTCATTAAAATCATAATATTAGACTCACGGACATGCTAGATACAAACGTATAGATACTCGTCACCATTCCTATACGTCATACTCATATTTTCGGTCCCTCACTGCTAGTCAAATTGAGTGGACATTTGGATGGTTACTCGTTGATGAAATCGTATATATGCCGGCAGCTCAGCCATATTTCCTTTTGATGGGGCTTAAAAGCATTCAGCCTTACGCCCCTTATCGTGTGTTGAGACAACTTGGGAGATGCCAGATAGTACCCAAGGATGATGATCTTAGTTTGCAAGTGGTCGAGATTGGCCCCGATGGCCAGTTTCCTGAAGCACTGGTCCGCCAGATTTGGAGCGAATGTCAATATTTGGCGGCAAATACTTGTGTCCGTGATCGAGCTAAAGGAGAAGTATCACCTGATTATCAGGCTTAGTATAGAAGGGATGTTGCATTTGGGAGTCCGGCCAAAAGGCCTCACCTCCAGGAGTTTGCTGAATCATCACAAGAGCAGTGGGCTTGGTTAGCCAAAGAAAATGAGTACAGGGCAAAGATCAGCATATTGGAAAAACAGGTCCAAGACCTCAAGTTTGAAAACAGAGTGCAAGCTGCAGCTGATGAGGGTGAGAAAAAGCAATTGGACAAAGAGAATAAGGCATTACGAGCTCAAATCCAGAAAATGAAGATAGCAACTGAAACTCCTGTTAGAAATGCTCGAGATGCAAAGCTGATAGATAATTTGCGGCAAAAAGTGAATGACTACAGTTTCGACCTTAACAAAGCAGAAAAAGAACTAATTGGGGTTCGAAGACAGTTGGCTAGTACGACCACACTACGCTTTGTGCGGTCCGTACTAGGGAGATTGAGAGACCTGCATTTTAAGGCATCAAAGTAGTGCGGCCGCAGTAGATACTGTGCGGAGCGCACTAAAGACACGACGACCACACTACCATTTTATGCGATCTGCGAAAGCAAACTTCAGAGAGATGTCAAGTGCTAAGGTTCAAACCTGTGCGGTCCGCGGTCGTGCTTGTGCGGACCGCACTAGATACCTCCGCGGCCGCTGTCCATTCTATGTGGTCCGCGGAGCCTGGGTTCAGAGAGTTGATTTTTCAGAGTTAAGAGCCTAGTGCGGCCGCACACCATTTTATGCGGTCCGCACTGACCCCGCAGGGGAATTTTTGTCCAACTTAGTATAAATAGAACCTTTTTCCAGACTTGATCTGCGCTCGTGAGAAGCTATTTTGTAGCCATTTTGGGCACTATAACGTGGTTTTAGCAATTGAATCATTATATTTACTTCAGTAATTTAATATTATGTCTTTGTCTTCATTTATTTATCTGATTTTCGCTTCAAGCATGAGTAGCTAAACCCATTAGCTAGGTTTGTGGCTCAATCCTTGTGTGGGTAATTGATGGGTGTTGTGATTTAGGGATAGATTGGATATGAGTGTTTGTTATTTGGGTCAATTTTACGGTATAATTTATGAAATAGTGGTTGCAAACACTGGTTTGTGCTAAGTTGTCTTGGTTCTTCTTGAGAAAAAGAGCCTAAGTCTCCAAAATTAACCCAACAAGGAATTGGGATGAACTCAAGAGAATTGATAGTCCCCATTAATGGGTTAAACCTCGAGAGAGTAATTACCCGACTTGAACCTTATTTATTTGAGCAAATTTGCCTACTCAATTGGTCTTAAGAAAGTCAATTGGGCAAAATCACTCTCTCTACCGAGAGGTATGAGAGTGGGTAAAATTGTGCAACGGTTATAGCATATTTCCCCAAACATGTCATTCGTACATTAGAAGCACTTACCCGTCAATTAGCCACCTAGGTGAAAGTCACTACCCTAGTGGCCTTTTATCCATTAGATACAACTTCTAGCAATTCTCGTTTAGCATAATGTAGTTGCATTTATAATTAGTAGTTGATAATAGTAGATTATTAAAGAAAAAACCAAAAATGGTTGGAAGTGATATTTGGAACAAATACACAACTCCACTTTAGATAGATACTCGAGTCCCTTCCTAGCTCCCTGTGGAAATCGATCCCAACCCACAAATAGGGTAAAAGCTATTGCGACCCTCTCTTCCTACTTTTTAGTAGTGCGGAGTAGGTAGTGATCACTTTTTGGCACCGTTGCCGAGGATTTTAGAGTTTTGACTATCTATTTAGTTAGTTTTGTGTATTGTTCTTCTTTCCTTCTTTGTTACTTACTTGTTTGTGTCACTACTCAGGTACCAATATGGCATTGAAAAATGCTAATGACCCTCTTGGAAACATCATAGCGGGGGAAGAGGTAGATGATTTTGAGCAAGATGAGGTGGATCTTGCACCTCAAGGACAACGGAGAGGAAAGATTACCAATGTTAATCCAAAGGATAATATTCCAGACCCCACCTCCAAGAGTGGCTACCAGAGTATTACATCAAGGGTATGCGAGTGATATTGTCCCTCCTCGAATTCGGGCGGGGAATTTTCAAATAACCAATGTAATGTTGACCTTGCTCAAGAAACGTGGGTATTTCATGGGCGCCTCTGATCAAAATACCTAAAAGCATCTCAAGGGGTTCGTAGTTACATGTTGGGGGAGCAAGTAGACGAATGTCTGTGAAGATGCTCTTAGGTTGAGACTTTTCCCATTCTCACTTCGGGGAAAGGCATTGGATTGGCTAGAGAGACTCCCCAACCATTCTATCACAACTTGGGATGAGTTGGCGGATAAGTTTATTGCTAAATTTTTCTCACCCGGGAACATGGCAGCACTTCGAGATGAGATATTAGCCTTCAAGCAAGAGCCTACGAAACCTTTGCATGAAATCTGGGAGCGGTTTAGAACAATGGTGAAAGAATGCCCAAACAACAATATGATCGAGGCGATGATTCAACAAACCTTCTGTCGGGGCATCAACATCACGAATCAATGCATTATGAACCAATTGGTCGGGGGCAACTTTATGAAGATTCCTTACATTGAGGCGTGTGAGATATTGGACAAGATGACCGACACTTCTTTGGCGTGGCAAAGTAGAGCAAATGTGCCCCAAGGTGACCCCACGGTCATCCATTTGCACAAGGAACTACACGATCATGGTCAAGATATTGCCGAGCTTACTACTACTATGAATAAACTGGCGAAGGCTCAGTTGCAATAAGCCAAAAATCCTCTCCAAGTCAATGCCATGGAAGGTGTAAACATGCTCGTCAATAAGAGAAGGCAAAGAGGGCAACAATCTCAAGGGAATTCTGAACAATATGATAATGATGGTGGTGGTTATTCAAATGATTGTTATGATGACCAAAGTGAATAAGTACAATATGTCAACAACTATCAAGCCAATAGAGGCAACTCTTCAAACTAACAATGGCGACCCCAAGGAAATTGGGGCAATCAACAACAAGGTGGTGGTAATTGGAATAACAACAACCAAGGCAGTAATTGGGGGAACAACAATCAGGGCAACCAAGGGAATTGGAATGGTAATAACAACAACTGGAACAACAATAACAATCAAGGTGGATGGAATAATGCGAACCAAGAAAATCGGGGGCAAGGCTTTTAAAGGCCTCCAATGTACCAACAACCGAACAATCCACCCATGTTCCCTTCTCAAGCTCCTAGTTCTTCATGTAATGATATGGTAGAATTGAAATGATGTTCGGAAAAATGATGAAGAAGAACCAATATTCCGATGCTCAATTGGCATTCCACAATACCTCTATCCAGAACTTGGAGGTGCAATTAGGCTAAATCTGTCAATCGTTGAATACTCGCCCTAAGGGTTCTCTACCAAGTGACACGGTAGTGAACCCGAAGGGTGGAAACAATCATGTGATGGCGGTTACAACAAGAACTGGGAGAGGCGGTGATGTGTATGCCTTGAAAGATAAGAAAGTTGTGAATGATGATATTGAGTTGCGGAAAGATGATGTACCTTTGATAGTTGAGAATAAGGTGAACAATGATGTGAGGTTTGACATTAATGAGGCCGAGGTAGAAACTCAAGATGCCGTGAACCCGTCTAGGGAACACGTGATTGACATGCCTGAGCCAGTGGTTCTCAAAGCCAAGGCACCTTTTCCTAGGCCACCTCCACCTTATGCTCAATGGTTAGCAAAGCAAAAGAGTGATAACCAATTCAAAAAGTTCATTGACATGATGAAAAGCCTTACAATCAATGTGCCTTTGGTGGAGGCACTTGAACAAATGTCGGGATATGACAAGTTTATAAAGGATTTGGTAACAAAGAAGCGGTCCATGGATTGTGAAACAATAAAAATGGCTCATCAAGTCAGTGCTATCGTACATTCTATGGCCCCAAATCTTGAAGACCCCGGAGCTTTTACTATCCCTTGCACTATTGGAAATGTAGAGGCCCTTTGCGATTTGGGGGCTAGCATAAATTTGATGCCTTATTCGGTCTTCAAGACTTTGGGAATTGGGCAAACTAGGCCAACCTCAATGAGACTTCAAATGGCGGATCGATCGATGAAGCGACCTTTTGGCATAATTGACGATGTGCTTGTCCGGGTGGATAAGTTTATATTGCCGGCTGATTTTGTCATTTTGGATTGTGAAGTGGACTTTGAAGTCCCAATTATTCTAGGGAGACCTTTCCTTGCAACGGGGAAGGCATTGGTTGATGTTGAAGCGAGTGCGCTAACTTTCCATGTGGGGGATGAGAAGGTCGTCTTCCATGTTTGCAAGTCCATGAAGCAACCCAATAGCACCGAGGTGTGCTCATTTGTGGATATTATCACAGCTGTGATCGTGGATGACACAAGTTCTATGATAAAATGGAGGATCCCCTTGAGGCCGTGCTTCTAAATCTTGATGTCAATGATGATGCTAGCCGAGTGGAGTACGTAAATGCCTTGAATGGAATGGGGTCCTATTCTTATAAGCCGAGAAGGCTATCCTTGGACCTCGAAAATAGAAAGACGCCTCCAACAATCCCATCTATTGAGTAGCCACCGGTGTTGGAGTTGAAACCACTTCCTTCACACCTCAGGTATGAGTTCTTGGGCTTAAATTCTACTCTACCAGTTATTCTTTCTTCTTGCCTTACTAACTTGCAGGTATAAGCCACTTTGGCAGTTCTCAAAAGAAGGAAGAAAGCAATTGGGTGGACATTAGCCGACATTCAGGGAATAAGCCCCGCATTCTGCATGCATAAAATTATTTTGGAGGATGATGCAAAACCCTCCCTAGAACATCAAAGAAGATTGAACGAGGAAATGCAAGAGGTGGTGAAGAAAGAAGTGATAAAATGGTTGGATGTCGGGGTTGTGTACCCTATCTCCGATAGCTCATGGACTTCTCCGGTGCAATGTGTGCCGAAGAAAGGTGGGATGACTGTGGTGACAAATGACAATAATGAACTTATTCCCACTCAGACTATTACCGGATTGAGGGTATGTATGGACTATCGGAAGCTAAACAAGGTGACCCGAAATGATCATTTCCCATTGCCATTCCTTGACCAAATGCTAGATCGTCTTGCGGGGCGTGCCTTTTATTGCTTTTTGGATGGCTACTCGGGGTATAATCAAATCTAAATTGCTCTGGAGGAACAAGAGAAGACCACATTCACATGCCCATATGGCACATTTGGTTTCTCTCGGATGCTATTCGGGTTGTGCAATGCTCCGGCGACCTTCCAACGATGCATGATGACTATTTTCACCGATATGGTGGAAGATATCTTTGAGGTTTTCATGGATGATTTCAGTGTGGTTGGTGATTCCTTTGAAGAGTGTTTGGTTAATTTGGATAGAGTGTTGGCCCAGTGTGAAGACACAAACCTTGTACTCAATTGGGAAAAATGCCATTTCATGGTTGAAGAGGGTATAGTGTTGGGTCACAAAATTTCTAAGCATGGAATTGAAGTAGGCAAAGCCAAGATTGAGGTGATTTCAAGGCTCCCTCCCCCCACTTCTGTCAAATGGGTAAGGAGTTTTCTTGGTCATGCGGGGTTTTACCTGAGGTTTATAAAGGATTTCTCGAAGGTAGTGAACCATCTTTGCAAGTTGCTAGAGAAAGTTGCTAAGTTTGTGTTTGATGAGAAATGCATGGAGGCCTTCGAACTTCTCAAGCATAAGTTGACCACTACTCCTATCATTACACACCTAATTAAAGCTTGCCCTTGGAGCTCATGTGTGATGCTAGCGATGTTGCGGTTGGAGCGATGTTGGGTCAACGTGTGAACAAAATGTTTCATCCGGTGTACTATGAGAGCAAGACAATGAATGACGCTCAATTGAACTACACTGTGACCGAGAAAGAGTTGTTGGCCATAGTGTTTGCAATGGAAAAGTTCTGACCGTACCTTATGGGGGCCAAAGTCATAGTGCACACCGATCATGCCGCCCTTAGGTACTTGATGACAAATAAAGACTCCAAAGCAATATTGATGAGATGGGTGTTACTATTTCAAGAGTTTGATCTAGAAATTGTGGACCAGAAAGGTAGTGAGAATCGAGTGGCGGACTACTTGTCCCGTTTGGAGGAGGAAGGGAGTCCTTGTGATAGCCTAGAGATCAATGACTCATTTCCCGACGAACAACGCCTTGCGGTGTCAATGAATGGTATGACATGGTTTGCTGATGTTGCTAATTACCTTGTGACCAGAATAGTCCCGTATGAGCTCTCTTCTAACTAAAGGAAGAATCTCAAGTGGGATAGTTTGGATTTCTTTTGGGATGAGCCGTACTTGTTCAAGATTTTCACGGATGGTGTGATTCGACGGTGTGTCCCGGAGGAAGAACAATTGAGTAATTTGAAGGCTTGTCATTCCTCTCCATATGGTGGTCATCATGGCAGGGTGATGACGGCTTCTAAAGTTCTTAGTTGTGGGTTTTATTGGCGAACATTATTTAAAAATGCGGGTGATTTTGTGAAGAGATGCAACGAGTGCCAAAGAGAGGGGGGAATTTCGAAGAAAGATGAGATGCCTCTCAATACCATCCTTGAGGTTGATATTTTTATGTATGGGCATTGATTTCATGGGCCCATTTGTTAGCTCTTGTGGGAACAGTTACATTCTCGTGGTGGTGGATTATGTTTCAAAGTGTGTTGAAGCCATGTCTTTGCCCAACAATGAGGCCCGAAGTGTGGTTGTATTCCTCAAGAAGAGCATTTTTACAAGATTTGGTACTCTGAGTGCAATCATAAGTGATGGGGGGTCCCATTTTTGCAATAGAGCTTTCGACACTTTTCTTTCAAAGTATAGTGTCAGTCACAAAGTTTCTACCCCCTATCATTCTCAAGCAAGTGGTCAAGTGGAAGTCACCAACAGAGAAATCAAAAGCATATTGTCCAAGACGGTCAATGTAAATAGGACCGATTGGTCGAAGAAATTAGATGATGCTCTATGGGCTTATAGGACGGCTTTCAAGACTCCTATTGGTATGTCTCCATACCGGTTGGTGTTTGGGAAATCTTGCCATCTTCCGGTTGAGTTAGAGCACAAGGCCATGTGGGCTTTGAGGAAGCTTAATCTTAGTGGGATGTTGCGGCCAATCTTTGTGTTGAACAACTCAATGAACTTGATGAATTCCGGTTCCATGCATACTCTAGTTCGTCTTTGTATAAAGACAAGATGAAGTACCTTCATGATAAATATGCTCGTGGAAAGGAGTTCAAGCTTGGTGATTTGTTTCTCTTGTTCAATTCCCGGTTACGTCTATTTCCGAGAAAGCTTAAATTAAAATGGAGTGGATTGTTTGAAGTTGTGTTGGTGACCTCTTTTGGTGCTCTTGATTTGAAAAACAAAAATGGTGAAGTCTTTAGAGTGAATGGGCACCGTGTCAAGCATTATCTTGGGAAAGTTGATGACAACCACGTGGTGGCACTTATTCATTTCAAATGATGTGATGGTAACCCGCGTCCTGCCGCCACGTTAAATTAGGCGCTTCTTTGGAGGCAACCCATGTCTTTTTCTTCTTGTTTTCTTTGTAGTATAGGATTGATTTTTGGGCTAATTAGTTGTGGGATATTGCAGGGTTATGTTGATGTAGTGTAAGGCATGATGAAAAAATACACAGGTCCCTGAAGTTTCTAGTGCGGCCGCAGTACATTCTGTGCGGACTGCACTGGTGTGGGTAAGATAAAGCTTCTCTGAAGTTTGCCACCGTGGCCGTAGTCCAGTTTGTGCGATCCGCAGTGGACCTCTGCAGCCGCAGTCCATTTTGTGCGGACGGCAGAAGGTTGCCTTCTCAAACTTGTGCTACAGAAGGCAGTGCAGACCGCGGTCCGCACTGGTAGGTGAGGCTGGGCGCCAGGGGATTCTCTATAAATAGACCTTAAGGGTCTCCTGTTACCCTTTTAAAAAAATTGAAACTTAGAGCACCTGACTACTGGTCATCTCCTCTCTTAACCGTAACTCTTGCTTAGGATCATTAATCTTCATTTCATCTCTTAATCTGGTAACATTTCACTTAATTTTTCTTAGTTTAATTGTGTAATTTCTTTTTATTTTCATTTGTCTTAGATTGTAGTTCTTCTTCCCGTAGTTAGTTCGAATGCTAGGTTAGATTATTTTAGATGATAATTCTTGTGGACTTAGTAGTTTTAGGCACTGGGTAATTGATTAGAGACACTAATTAGGTGGAAATTTGACTTTAAAAGCAAAATCTCAAGTGCTAACTCAGTGCCTCTTCTGGGCACGTAGCGCGGACCGCAATCGTTTCTGTTCAGTCCGCGGTGCCCTAGTGCGGTCTGCAGTACCACTTTGTGCGGACCGCACTGATGATCTTCTGTCCAGGTGACCTTTGTCCAGTGTGGCCGCACTCCATTTTGTGTGGTCCACACTGATGAGATTAAGAGACCATGTTTTTGGAACCTCATACCTGTGCGGACCGCGGTCATATTTGTGCGGTCCGCGGTGGCCTCAGTGCGGCCGCACTTCCATTTTGTGCGGTCCGCACTAGGAAAATTATGTAACATTTTCATTTGTCTGCAACACTGTTTTATATGAACCCACTGATACTAACAAGTTATTTGAATTGTGTTTGCAGACAATGGTTAAACAACGAGGAGGAAAAATATCAAAATAACCCGGGAGAGGTGAATCCTCTCGGGGGGCAAAGGAGAGAAGATGATAAAATTCACTCCCCAAGCTCAGGAAAACATTAAAAGGACCAGAAAGCTAATAAAAGTTGTAGACAGAGATGCTTCCCATTCCTCGGGGAGTGAATATCAACTGTCAAGGGACATTTCTTCAAACTGCGTGCCAGAATACATGGAAGATTGGCCGGAAAGAAATAGGCTGAGAGACACTCCTTCACCATCACCCACTATCCGAAAGCCAACTAATGTCATTTCTGAGTTATCTAAGGGCTCAGCAGCCGGTAATAGGGATGACTCCACCTCCCCTACAACTTCATTATCCGGGGAGGGTACAAACAGAGGTGAGGAGGAGGTACAAAGGGATGAGGAGATAGCTGAAGGTGGTGAGCCTCAGGTGGCGTACCACAAGTTTAGGGAGTGGTGGCCGGTAAGAAAGTTGATATCAGAGCGGAGTTTCATTCACAAAGATCTATTACCCCACAACCCTGGTGTGCAAAGACAATCTAGGACTAGTGTGGGCTGGGAACACTTTTTGCATAAATATATAGATGCCAACGAACACATGGTCAAGGAGTTTTACTGCAATGTAGCCCACATCCAAAAGGTCTCCAAAGTGACCAAGGTTCGTAACAAGACTGTGTTGTTTGAAGGGAAATACCAAACGAATACTTGGGCTTCAATGAGGAGGACAAGACTTTATATATGGTGAATTTGGAGATGGGCGAGGAGGTCCGCCCATAGTTAGCTCAATACCTGGCAATCCCAGGTACCGTTCCTGAGTGGTTGACTGCTAGGGTCAAAATATTATGGAGGACCTTAAACTTTGAGGCGAGGGGTTGGGAGACATTTGTTTGCAACCGGTTGGATCCTACTACACATGACCAGACCCTTCCTCTCTACCAGGCTATATTGGTTGCTTCGATTATGGCAGGATACCCCATAAATGTGGGGAATGTGATGTCCCGCAATATCTAGTTAGTGGGAGCAGAGCATGACCAGAACTACCCTTTCCCTAGCACCCTCACTATGTACTTTCAGGACTTTGAGGTAGATAAGAAGCTCTACGATGTCAAGGTCAAGGTGACAGCCCCATTCTCCTGGTATAGCTTGAAGGGGAATGACAACCCCAAGGACAAAAATTACAAAGCCCCTACTTCTGCCCCAACTGGCCAGTTGTGGTAGAGGTCCCCACTGCGCCTATCTCCATTTTTGCTGAGATGCCTCCCAGACCTTCCACATCTTCAGCCATTCCTCCTGGCCCTTCCACATCAGCAGGCCTAGAGATCCCATCTTCCCGGGCACATCCTATCACTGCCCACCGACTGAGTCAGATGCTTCAGAGTATTAATAAATGGATGTATACTGTTTCATCCAAGTTGTCCACCTTTACCACCACTATTGCAGCTCAGTCGGTACCTCAGCTAGCACAGGTTCCATAGTCGATAGAGGATACTTAGAAGGAGATACTTGAGAACTAGAAGAAAATCCTCACCACTCAGGATGCATTGGCAAAGGCAGTTGATTCGCATAACAAGGCTCTCAAGGAGCTTGCTAAGGAGCATAAGAAGCTGCAAAAGAGACGGGCCTCCAAGGAGTCCGTGAAAGAGTTGCGGGCAGATGTTGACAGGTTGAATGCAGACCAGCTACCTTTACACTTATTATTTGAGGACCCAGTTCCAACAGCTGAGCCACAGCCGGAGCAGTCACAGCGGCCTCTGAAGAGGAAGAAGATTCCTAGAGCAGATGATGTCTGTGAGCACGTGATTTTTACCTCACAACAATTACTCCAAAAGAAATCAAAAAATAAAATAATTTTTCTTTACATGCAATTTTTGAGATTTTTTGTGTTATTTTATTAATTATTTGCATTTTGTGCGCGCATGTTTATTTTTTCTTAATTAATGAAAAATACAAAAAAATAATATATGTGCATTTAGTAATTAATTTTGCATTTTTAGAATTAATTAGTCATATAAAAGAAAAATACAAAAAAAAAATACCCTTAGGATCTAATTTTATAATTTGTGGGTTAAAACTTAAATCATAATTTATTTGGCAATAATTGAAAAATCATAAAAAAATAGGTATTTTGTATTTTTTGTGTTCAACTGTGATTTTTGTACTTAACCTAATATTAGTTAAGTTAATTTGGCTTTTTATAAGTTAGAATAGGATTTTAGGTTTTTTAATTTCGAAAATTAGTTTGAAAAAGAAAAAGAAACAAATTAAAAGAAGAGAAGGAAATCGGACCAGGCCCAATAATCATCAGCCCAATTCAAACATCCCTTTACCCGGTCCAATTGGCCCAAGCCTCACAGACGTCCCAAACGAAGTCGTTCCGTCATGCCCCATCCTGACCGTTGATCTCACTTGATCAACGGTCCAGATCCTCCAACCTTCACCCACATCCATTATCCGACCCTGACCCGTTATTAAACCAGACCGCCCCATCATTTCATTTAAATCTGAGCCGTTGGATCCTATCATCCAACGGCCCAGATTAAGAGATCAATTTTTAATATGTCAAAGACCCCCCAAACCCCTTTACCCGTCTCATTTCCAAACACCACCCCCCCTTCGTCTCTTTCAGAGACGAACCAAACGACCTCTGAACCCTAAGCGCCGCCCATCCACCCCCTCACCGTAAACCCGGCGGCAACCACTCTGAATTCGACAAAAATAACACACCTGAACCGCTGAACCGCTGAAGCACCCTCTTTCCAAAACCCTGAACCTTATTCTTCGAATCCTCGTAGAACCCTTCGAATATTGGATCAAAGATGAACCCTAAAATCCCAAAAATGGGCAAGTGGGGGTTATTGTGAACGGATTAGGTTCGTTTGGACTTTATTCTTGTGTTTTGCTAAAACAAAACACACGAATAATGTCTGAATGGACAAAAATTGGAGAGATGTGGAAAATTCAAGTTTGTTATTGCTTAGATCGATTTCAGGTACTTCTGTTTCCATTTTTCTTGTTTATTTTTAGTCGTTTGATGTCGTCTTGTTCTCCTACTACCCTTTCTTTCGATTTGTTTTTCTTCACAGTTTCGCCTGTTCAGCCTGTATAATTAGGTCGATTGTTTGGTTGTTCGTATACGGTTATCGACTATGAATCAATTATATGTTAGTTAATCCGTTACGAATTGGATACGAATGTTAATCGATAGTTAAAACTTTGCTGATTTTGATTTTTAGTTTGTGTTGAAAGTTCTGTTTGCATTTTTGTTTGAGAATTCGATTCGCTTTGCTGATTGTTCGACTCACTAGTTAAGCTCAATGTTAATTGATTTTGTTTGGGTTTGTTTAATCCTAATGTGCTTATTGCTGAGTTTAATGGATAACTAGATAGTTTTGAGTTTAAGATTACATCTTAGTTGAGTTTACATTCAGAAATTAGGTTGGTTATAGCTGCATTTCTAATGAAGTTTTCGAGGGTAAGTTGGAATTTGAGAATTTGAAAGTGGCCTAGTGAGTGATCTGTCAGGTGATACTAGTGGACTTTTAAGTTAATACACCCTTAAGGTCAGGAAACAGAAATCACATGGGAACCATTTTACAAAGCTTGAAAGAATTGGATAGAAAAACAGGCTGCCCATACACCTTTGATTTAAAAAACTGAAAAGGAAATACAACTGAACCATGCCTAGTACCTTTAAGTTTGAAAATCAGAAGCAAGAGGGTTGAATGATAACATTTCAAAGGGGAACACAGGGGGAGGGAATAAATAGGCTGAAAAGTGAAAACTTTGAATAAAAAATGGTTCAATATTAGTCTTTAAAGAGACACACATTCTGCCATACGGAGGGGATTCAGAGATCAACAAAGAAAAATACTGCTCCATTAGAGTTCGACTCTGAATTTTAAGTTGTTCTTCAATCACAATACAAATTTCAAATCCTTTGAATGAAAACGACTTGATTTCCTGTTGGAAATCTTTAGGTTCAAGCTATGTTGAAAGGGAGTCACTGTTTCAGTGAGATTCATTGAGGTTTTTCTAAGCTTTTCTTATTCCTGAAACATCTTGAGTGTGTTTGTGGTTTGGTATTGCTGTTTGCTATTCGGTTTTACAATTGTTTCTGGACTGTGGTCGAGTACTATTCTGGTTTAAAACTAGTGCTGAGCTGTTCTGAATTCTATTACTGTTGTTGCTATTCATCTGCTCCTGCTGACTTCTGTTTCCTCTTGCTGTGATTTAAATCCAGGTATTCCCTTCATACCATGAATAAGAATTGAGCTTCTAGCTGAACTGTGATAGTGTCTTTGAATTCAAGTTGAAGAAGTGATCAATGCTGACATTATGTTATTTGTTAGCTGTGTAGTTTTACTTTTGTTCGATGTGCCTTTTCTATTAGCTTTTTCAAGATGGTCGTTTAAATCACTTGTTCTGTTTTCAGTATTGGATTTGAGTTATCAAGCGTAATTATTTCAGGGACTGTTTGAGACCTTAATTGTATTATTTGAGGCCGTTGAACCTGTCTTACTGCGGATCTAGAAAAGGATTTGTGTATATTCAATTGGCCAATGAACAATATGCCTGAAAAATAACATTTCTTAGCTTTAGACTGATTTGTATGTTCAGATAGCAATGCTCTTCCTCTATTCTCTGTTTTGTTTTTCTTTCTAAGCTTAAATGTTGGTTGGAAGCTCAAGTCCTACTAGTAGTTAAATCTGCTAGTCGAATGCTCAGTTTCCCATATTTAAGAACAGGAAAGGGTCCAGTAGTTAAGCCAGAAAAGTATTGCTCCCGGTACGCTACCCCTTCCCAACTCGAGTTGTCCGCTCGTTTTATTGCCAGTCTAGATATGCCTCACACCCTGGTCATTAAACCTAGTATAACTTGAATTCATCCCTAGTAGGAAAGCTTATTTGTATCATGTTGCATTGGACTTAGGGGACTCAACACAGGGGTTGAGTCTTTCTAGGACAAGTAACCTGAAATGAAAAAGACCATCCTGCTGCATCTTGTTTGTTTTATGCATTTATTTACTTCAGACTTTCATGCTGAACGGCTTATGAAAATTGGAAATACTTGAAAATCATAAATAAAAAAAACAGCGGTGTAGAGAGATAACTACTGTTTAAATAAAATACCAATGCCTAGGTAGTGTCAAAACTCGCCGAAATTTTGAGAAAATAAGAAGAAAAAAAAGTTTTTAATTATTTGGGAAACAAAAGTAAAGAGTCTTGTTTTCAAAATTAGTTTATTTTCCTTTACCGAACTACGCGGGTTTGATTCTCACCGGATGGGAGATACGTAGGCAACCTCCATCAGGTTCATCCCACATATTTCAAACAAAAAAAAGCATAAAATTTCGCATGTGCATAAATTTCCAAAAAAATTTTTGGTCAGCGTTTTACTATATTGCCCTCATGTTCCGGTTGTTTTGCCATTACAACTTTAAAATCCTCCTGGGAGGTGCTGATGCTGAAGAGTCATTTCCATATTAATCATTTTTGCCCTTTATCCTGCCTCGGCGAGATACCTGAGTAATTCTTCCAGAGCCTAAGCCCTCTTATGAACTTTGCCCGTTGTCTTATCCAAAAGTCTGTTTGATGTTATTTTCTTCGAGTTAAGATTTGGACCCGACCTCATAACTTTATTCATATAGGTGCAATATGGATTCAGTTAGTGGGAGATCTGACAAGAGGCTGAGAGATGAAGAGCACTCGCAGTTTAAAATTGTCGACAAAGTGCCCGGGTTATTAGAGCGATGGTGGAACTACATGGATGGGTTTGAACAAGGAAAGATCAAAGATCATTTGAAAAACTTGGTAAACATTATGGAGATCGAGCCCAAACGAGAACTCATCGAAGCTTTGGTTTATTTCTGGGACCCAAAGAATAATGTGTTTCGTCTAAATGGATTTGAAATGACTCCTACCTTGAAGGAATTCGTTGAATATACCGATCTGGGGCATAAAAGTCAAACAAAGAGGCTTTTGGCTCCCGGGGATGTTACTGCTACTAAGTTCCTTGAGCAGATGTGGATCACCCACACCGAGATAGTATATGTGGCGCAAGGGCAGGTCCACCTGGATTTCTTGTGTGACAGGTACGGACATGAAGGGGGGGGGGGGTTCTCAAAATATGGTAAGAAGCTAATTAACAAACAAAACCAACACACATGGCGAGGCCACGGACGAAAAGCGTTCATTGTAGCTTTTTTGGGGTGCATGATCTTCCCGAGAGAGGATCGGAAGATCAACATTCGGTTATCTGGGATAGTCACAACCATGATGAAAAGAAATGATTCCTCCATTCTTCCAATGGTGTTAGTAGATATCTTTCGTACCCTGACTAGGTGATGGGAAGGAAAAGGTTTCTTTGAAGGTTGCAATCTCCTACTACAGATTTGGTTCATGGATCTTCTTTTCCGTCATCCTTATCGGGTAGACCACCGTACTTGTTAGGGTAATCATGTTCGCCCGTATAATGCTAGACTGAAGAGTGAGTTGGTGATCCGCATATTCCCAGAAAGTGTGAATGATTAGAAAGAGCATCTTCATTCCTTAACAGATGACCAGATCACATGGAATTATCCTTGGTTCACCGCAGAATATGTCATCTATAAGTCATCTTGCCATCCGTTTCTGATCTTGATGGGCCTTCGAGGTTATCAACCATATGTTCCCATGAGAGTTCTGCGTCAGTTGGGTCACAAACAGATAGTGCCCCCAGTAGAGACTATGGAAAATTTCATTTGGGAAGCGACATCAGAGGATCCCATTCGTGAAGATTATGCTCAACGTGTTTGGAATGACATTAAGATACTCGAGCGTGGCACCATGGTGGCAGATCGAGAAAGGGGTGAGTTGAATCCTTCTTGTCACACCTCTTTTTTACGGCGCTTACATACTCCCGGCGAAAGGGATATACATTATAAGCATAAAAAGAGTTTCTCCAATTAAAGGACGGTTGGAACAGGATTAGTTATTTGAATTTTTTAGAGTCGCCACTTGAGAATATAATGGTGTCTCAAGTCACCGATTTAATCCCGA
>MU679494.1:8075-49004 GCA_026770625.1 Nicotiana glauca | reverse complement strand
AAACCTTACGTGTTTCCTTTCTTTTAAAGTCACAATTAAAGCATGGCCGGGAACCACACTAGTGGATCTTGAGGGTTGCTTAACACCTTCCCCACGAGATAATCTCAAGCCCTTACCCGAACTCTGGTTTTCTTTCAAAATTGCTTCTTCTCTTTAAAGTGTCCTAATGCACTATAATCATTAGGTGGCGACTCCTCAAACTCGGTAACCCGATTCCTCAAAAGGGAATAAGAGTTGTTTTGTCCATAATGTCGTAAACCCGATTTCTTTCTCTTTTTTTTAAAGAAGGGGAGGAAAAAGGGGGGCGTCGACAACTCCTGAGAAGATTTCTGAAGTTGCTGCAAATTTGAAGAATAAATTTTTGGTGGTAGGATCTATAACAGGTGTTAAGACTAAAGAACCTGGAGAAGTTGGTGGTAAAAATAAAAAGGGAAATGAAAAAGAGAGCAAGGGTGCTAGGAGTACTGCGAGGGGAAAGGGTACAAGAGTGGTTGATTCTTCAACCACTCCTATTGGTAAAACAAAAGAAACTGATGCAATGGTTGTTTAAGGAGAGGAATTTACTGAAATAGAAGAGAGTGTGAGCAAAACAGGGGGAAGTGGGTCTGGCGAAGCTGATGAGAGTTTGGTTCAACTTGGAAAAACATAGATGAACCTGTTCCATCTGAACAGGAAACCCTCGCGGACCTACTGATAGGGTTATCAATGTCACCAAAACTCATGCCATTCCCTATGGTTTCATTCTCACAAATGTGCTTGAATATTTCAAGGTACCTATGAAGAAGTGGGAGGTTAGTACAAGAAAGGATTATTTTGGGGTTAATACTCTACTTGCTTGTGATTATGAAGTCAATGTCATTTTTAATGAACCTGGTTCATCTAAAAAGACACCTATCAATAGCAAAGTCAGAGTCTTGGTACATGAGAGTAAGGAAAATGATATTGAGATAGCAAGGCTGAAGACACGATTGGTTGAGGTAGATATGTTTTCAGAATTGAACTTGCAAGGGAAAAGGAGAAGAATGATGGAATTCTTCAAGACATGCTGAAACTTCTCCAAGCAAATAACTCAGCCCTAACTCTTCCAAGCCTTAAGACTCTTAACCTAGTGTAGATCAACCAGTGACCCAGTTTAGGATGTTTTGTTTCTTTTGCTCATATTTTCAGTATTTTTGTTTCTTCTTATGCTTTGTGGTAGAATCGTATCAATCATCAATGAAATTCACTGTTTTTGCTCTAACTGTTTGGTTATATTTCTTCGATGGTTGAAATTCTTAGTTTGATCTATGATGATTAAGCCATGTTTGCATTTGAAGTAGCCCAGTGACCATGAGTAAGCTTTAAAATCTGGTTATCTCATATTTTTATGCAACTTTTCGATGATGCCAAAAGGGGGAAAAAGGTTATGATTTAAACAAGTGATGTTTATACTTTGAATAGTGATATTTATAACCTAATATACCTGGTCCTTAATGATAATTGATAAAAAGGAAAAATGTTTCCAACATTGTGTTGATGCTGAGTTGAGTTGAAACATGGCCTAAGCTTATGAAAAGCACAGAGTTTGTCATCATAAAAAATGGGGAATTTTTTGGCCCAAGTAAAGGTTAGTTTTGAAGACTGACAAAGGAACACAGGATGAACCAGGTCCATCCCTCAGGTGCACAGAAACGGGCAGATTCGAGCATGTGGGTTGCACGTGAAGGAGATAAGCTTATCTTGGTGTATTTAATATCTCCTGATCGAAAATGTTGCATAATTGATAAGGAGAAGGAGTCCTTAATCAAAGAGAACACAATTCAAAATAGGGAAGGAGTTAGAAGTTGAAATCAACTAGAACTCTTCCGCCAAGGAAGAGTTGCATCAAAACTCTAGTTATTTCTTCATCTACTAACTCTATAAATTGCAGGATGTTCGTACATTAAAGTGTTGCACCAAAACGCAGAAGGTAAACCTGAACTGGGAGCAAAATAGCAAGGCTTTTTTCAAGCAGTCCGTGTGTGTTCAAGTGTGCAAACCTGAAGCTACATGAACCAGATTGAAAAACCAGCTACATAAAGAGTTTTATGTGTCTTTTTTTATTTCTAGTTCAATTGTAGTATGTGTTTTCATATTGTACCTTTCAGCTTTCATAGAAGCAATTGTATTAGGTACTTTGATTATTCAAGTTAGCGTTAACTTGAAGTTGTCGCCACAGCTGAGGTTGTGTGTCACAACGGGATTAGAATTTAATCCTTAGGTTTACAAGAGTTTTGTAAATGCTGTTTTGGCTCAGTGATTTTAGTGGAAGTTTGGGAAAATCCTACTGAGTAGTAGGCCGTGGTTTTTTTCACCTTTTGAGCCAGGTATTTTCCACGTAAAAATCTCTGTGTTGTTTATTTTATGTACTTTTAATTTCGCAAACAGTAGTAGAAAGTACACCTAGAAGAACCAGGTTCTTCTAGAGCAAAAATTGGGTACCACACAAATCACCCCCCTCTTGTGTGGCATTGATGTTTAGAACATCATTAACACTAAGTCCCCAACATTGAAGTGTCAAAGGTTGTCCCTTCTATTGTAATATCTCTCAATCTGCTATTTTTTGACGATCGATCGGAAGAGGGCGGCTTCACACATTTCATCTAATAGCTCCAAGCTCGTACTCATGGCCTTATCATTCAATTCCTTTGTTGCATATTTAAGTCTGATACTTGGTTCCCCAGCTTTGACCGATATTAGAGCTTCGGTGCCATAAACCAATGAGAATGGGGTGGCCCGGGTACTGAACTTCGAAGTCGTACAGTATGCCCATAGGACTTAAGGTAGGATTTCATTACATTTTCCTTTAGTGTCGGTTAACCACTTTCTAAGGTTTTGGAGTATGGTTTTGTTGGTCGATTCTGCTAGTCCGTTCCCACTAGGGTGATAGGGTGTTGATAGGATCCTTTTGATCTTATGATCTTTGAGAAACTTGCTTACTTTGCCGCCAATAAATTATTTCCCGTTGTCGCACACGATCTCAGACTGCATTCCAAACCATCTTATGATATGGTCCCAAATGAAATCGATGATTTCCTTCTCCATGACCTTCTCGTATGGATGTGATTCCACCCATTTAGAGAAATATTTAGTCATAAATAATATAAATTGAGCATTACCGAGTGCCTACAGAAGAAGGCCAATGATGTCCATTCCCTATGAATGGACATGGTGACAAAACCGAATACAACAACTCCTTGGGTTGGTGAATCATCGGAGCATGCTTTGGCATTCATCACATTTTTGTACTAACTCTTTCGCATCCTTTTCTATGTCGATCCAGTAGTAGCCGGCTCTGATTACCTTTCGAACCAATGATTCGGTGCCTGAATGATTTCTGCAGGTGCTCTTATGAACTTCCCTCAGAACGTACTCGGTATCTCTTGGTCCCAAAGATGTCGTTAGTGGGCCATCAAACGTTCTTCTGAACAGGTTTCCATCTTCGGACAAGCTAAACCGAGCTGCCTTCGTACGCAGGGCCCTCGATTCTTTTAGATCTGAGGGAAGTTTTCTGGCCTTCAAATATTCTATATATTTGTTTCTGTTAAGCTTGTTGAGTTTATCTCGGCATCTCTTTCTTCCACTACCAATCTCATGAGGTGTACGACTGCCCTCGAGTTGAGCTTGTTGTCCTCGACTGACAACCAAGTTAGTAAGGGCATCAACCTCATTGTTTTGATCCCGAGGTATGTGTTGCAAAGTCCACTCCTTAAACCGATGTAATGTCACTTGCAACTTTTCCAGGTACAATTAAACTCATTCTTCTCTAGCCTCGAATGTCCCATTAACTTGGTTCACCACGAGGAGGGAGTCGCGCTTAGCTTCGATCACCTCTGCCCCTAAGCTTTTGGATAGTTCGAGACGTACAATCATGGCCTCATATTCAGCCTCATTATTAGTAAATTTCATAGTCTTAATAGACTATCCAAATCCCCGAGGTGATCCCCGAGTTTACCAATAACTCTTTTTTGACCTCGGGTATTAGGGCTAGCATAAAGTTGGACACAAAATCTGCCAAAAATTGAGATCTAATAGTTGTTTGGGGCCGATATTCAATATTGTACCCGCTGATTTCCGCAGCCCATTTGGCCAAATGCCCCAAGAGCTTGGGTTTATGCATTGTATTCATAATGGATAAGTAGTCACAACACATATAGGATGACATTGAAAATATGGGTTCATCTTCCTAGAGGCAATTAGCAAAGCGAGCACCAATTTATCTAGGTGAGGGTACCTAGTTTCGGCCTCACCTAGAGTCATGCTAACATAGTAAATTGGAAATTGTGTACCTTGCTCTTCCCGGACCAAGACTCCTGTCATGCCCCAAAATCGAGGAGCACGACCGGCGCTCAACCGAGTAAACCCGACTAAGCAAGCCTTATCCAACACTTTCTACCCATCTCAATATATTTAAGGAAGCCATACTTTCATTTGTTAAGACAATAGGAAAGATAGTACATTAAACATGGTTAGTTCATTTTATATCCCAACCTCAAACCGAAGTTAAGTTTCCAAGTTCCCATACAATAACATTTTAGAGAGGCGAGAGCTAGATTTACAACATAGTTTGTAGACCCATCCAACATCCGTACATAACCCACACATATGTCTACGGAGCCTCTAAGGATACAAAAGACAAGTATGAAATGTCGGCGACAAGGCCTCGGCTATACCTCAAAAGTTGATATCTATAGCAAAATATATACAACGTAACCCCCTTGAAGGAGAAAGGGGCTCACCAAGACTTTGAGAGGAGGATGCTCAGCTACACGCGATCAGCACTATCCGTTATGGAGCCACCTACATTCATAAAAAAAATATAGCTCCCTCGGCAAAAGGGACGTTAGTGCCATCGAATAGCACTAGTATGTATAACTAAACACCATATAATTAGAAATAACCTTCATCTAAGAGTAAAGAGGAAATCATAAAGATAACAAGGTTTCAAATAAAAAACATGTCAATAATATAAGGAGTTTCACATGATTTTCACAAATTTTCTGAATTTTTAGATTGGAGTGTCCCACACTGTTACATCATTATCCACTTTGCCACCGCTTCTTTGAGCAGAGTCCGATCACGGCCCGATCGGCTAAGCTATCTTTCGGAGATGTTACGATTATTTTATTCATATTTTCTAGTTTCCATCATCAATACATTACCACCATGTGTATATATATCATGGCATTCGATCACGGCCCAATCGGCTAAGCCGTCTCCCCGAGACATTACCATTATTTTATTATTCATCTTACCAATCTTTGGTTACACAAGTATTAGTTCACCGGCACTTGAGGCCACAATTTCCACATTCCATAATTTACGTTTCACATTATTCCTATTTTCAACATTTACTTTGCCACTTAAGATCATAGGCACGTACAAGGGCAATTTAAATCATAAGCATAAAGAGGAATTCATCAAGTTTGGCATATTAGTCCCAAAGTGACCTTGGCATGACATTTAGGCATTTAGCACATAGCTCATGTTCTAAATACATCCTCCATTTACGATGAACAACATATTAAACATATGAAGAAATACCTACCACATACATTTTCACAACAATAATTCACTTAACATAACAAGTACTGCATCAATCACGTTTCGAACTTACAACATTTACACGGGCACCACGGAAGCTCAATTTCTAAGAGACGGCGTTTTAGCCATACATACCTGAAACTTGCCCCTTAATGACACTACAGTGATCCAATACCCTTAGTTAACTTCAATCTACAATACAACATCCAATAGGGCCAATATTAGGAATAAATTCCATAACTTATGCCATTTAGACCTATTATCAAACACCTTAAAGGTATAGATATTTACACCACATAACTATAGTATTGGTTCACCCAACTATCACCATTAACCAACAATTCATTCCACCATCATTCCTAACCAATTTATAACTTCCACCAACATATGTATGACCATTCATTCATACCCAACCATCAACCTCCTTAATTAACCCATTTCACAATCTCTACAACCAACACAACCTAGGTTAGGTACTTATAGCTTTCAATCATCATCCCATGAGTTCTAATGTATATATCATACATAAATAATTACCATATAGTAGTTAGAGATGATAGACATACCTCTTGTAGTAGGAATCTTGAGAATCCCCACTTGTAGTGTTCTTGATAAATTCAAGGATTTGAATGGAAATCTATGGATTTTCAAGATTAATCCTTGTTAATATAAGTGTTTAGGATTAGTAATCAACTCAAAATACTTCAAAAACCTTACCTTGGATCATAGGAATGAAGTATGGGACGGATTCTCGTTGATAGAGCAATCCCTAGCTAAGAATGACCCCTTGCATTTATTTGGCGAAATGAGGTCGTTTTACACTAAAAACCCAATTTTTTGTACTCCCGCACCGCATGGGATGTCGTGGGCATGAGGCGGTTGGGAAAAATGTGTATGAAATTGAAATTTCGGACCTCACTAGAATTTGTACTGGCGCGGCGCACCGGGCGCCTCATGGGGCGCTGCGGTAGTGCAAATATCTGTGCTGCTTTAGTAATTTGGTCATAACTTTGTGTAGAAATGTACGAATGAAAAACGGTTTGAAGATTTGGAAACTAGACTCAAAGACATTTCATTTGATAGGTTGTGAACCATACAAATCCTTATATAACAGGAGATATTATTGTCCAAAGTGAGGTCTTGTGCGCACTCATTTGCAACTTTCGTCTATTATGAAGTTTTCTAACTTGGCTTAGACTTAGGCTTCTCCTTACACCCCAAATCACTTATAATATGACTTATACACTTATTACCATATCCAATTGATATCCATAATATCCTTAATCCTCAGTTGGATGCAAGATAAAATATTTATCCTACCTTGGCACCACGAAATTTTAAATTACTTATGCAAAATTTTCTGGTGCTTTACAACTCCACTTATCGCTATCTCTGATAATGCCAAGTATAGGTATAGTTGTTCGTCTGTCTTCAATGTGTGAAGCAGCGGTGGGCTCGATAGATACCGTTTGAGCTCCTCCAAGGCCTGTTGGCATTCCGGGGTCCATGAAAAATTCTTCTTCTTTCTCAACAATGAGAAGAATTAGTGGCTCTTATCGGAGGACCTTAAGATGAATCGCCCTAGTGCGGCTTTGCATCCGGTTAATATTTTCACGGCCTTCACATTGTCCATAATCGTTATATCTTTGATGGCTTTGATTTTGTCAGGGTTGATCTCGATTCCCCAGTTAGATACCATGAATTCGAGGAATTTTCCTGATCCAACTCCAAACGCGTATTTCTTCGGGTTCAGCTTCATATTGTACTTCTTCAATATACTGAAGGTTTCTTGCAAATATTCTGAATAGTCCTCTGCTTGCAGGGACTTAACTAACATGTCATCATTGTAAACTTTCATTGATTTTCCTATTTGTTTCTACATATGGTTTACTAGGTGTTGATAAGTAGCACCGGCATTTTTAATCCGAATGGCATCACTTTATAATCGTACATGCCGTATTTAGTGATGAAGGAGGTTTTTTCCTGATCATCCGGGTTAATCCATATTTGGTTGTACCCGGAGTAGGCATCGAAAGAATTGAGGATCTCGTGGCCGGCCGTGGAATCGATCATGCGATCAATGTTGGGAAAAGGGAAGGAGTCTTTGGGACATGCCTTATTCGAATCCTTATAGTCTACACACATTCTTAATTTATTCCCTTCTTAGGGACTATCACTACGTTTGCTAACCAATATAGGTATTTAACATCCTGAATGGACCCTATTTTAAGGAGTTTATATACCTCATCCTTGATGAACACATTTTTTACCTCGGACTGGGGTCTCCTCTTCTGCTTGATCGGGTAGAATTTCGAGACCAGGCTTAGCTTGTGAGTGGTTATCTCTGGCGGAATACCTGTCATATGGAGGTGGGACCAAGATAAACAATTTATGTTATCTATAAGAATTTAAATGACACGTTCCAGTTGCTTGATCGTCAATTTAGTGGTATTGAAATTATCGGGGACTATAAAAGACCCGGTAACCCCATACTCATCATCTTCATCAGTCCCCTATTTCTTCGGTTGGGTCAGGGCTGGCGTCAGTAATTGCTATTTATCTTCTTGATTTATGGCCGAACTTGGTCCCTTTGTCATTGTAAGTATGGACATAGAAATTGCTTCTTTGATCGTAAACATTTCTTTTGCGGCTGGTTGCTCTTCGTAGATTGTTTTAATCCCTCCCGGTGTTGGGAATTTTAACACTTCATGCAAAGTTGAGGGTACTGCCCTCATGTTGTGGATCCATGGCATCTTGAATAAGGCGTTATACCTCATATCTCCTTCGATCACATAAAACTTGGTTTCTCGGATGGTTTTGATGGTATTTACTAGTACTTTTATCTGTGGTTTCACATGCCATGTTGAATCCGTTCATAACTCGGACTGCATGTACGATTTGATCCTGTAGGCCTAGCTGTTCTATGACCCTCGATCGGATGATGTTGGTCGAGCTACCTGGATCAATTAACACATGCTTAACTCGAGATTTATTTATGAGTACAGATATTACCAGTGATCATTGTGGGGATACATGATCCCTTAGGCGTCCTCGTCATTGAAAGACAAGGTTCTTTGCAGTATGTAATCTCGAGTATGTTTTTCCTTTGTGATGGATACCTTGGTGCACATCAACACTGGCCCTTGGGGGACATCGACCCCACCGATGATCATGTTAATGACGTGTTGAGGTTATTTTTGTTTTGTCTGTTTATTAGAATCCTTATTCCTGAGATAGTTCTTGGCTCGATCGCTCATAAATTCTTGAAGGTGCCCGTTGTTGAATAATCGGGCTACTTCCTCTCTCAATTGTCGGCAATACTCTGTCATGTGTCCATGAGTGCCATGATATTTGCACATCTGGTTAGGTTCCCTTTGGGCCGGATCAGATTGCAGAGGTCGAGGCCATTTGACGTCCTTGATGCGTCTGATAGCTGATATAATGGTGGCAACATCGACATTAAAGTTATATTCCAACCTCGATCACTTCTCCTTTCACTTCACATAGAACTTCACCCGGACCCATTGCTTTTTTGATCTCTATTGTAAGACTGATACCGTTCCCTGTTCGACCTTGGTTAACGGACGATGTCTCTCTTGATTCCGTCGATGGTTCTGACAGGATAAAATGGACCCCGAAGGGGCCCCAAGTTTGTCATCTTTGGCATTAATTTTTGAGTGATACTGGTTATGCATGTCGGCCCAAGTAATAGCTGGATATTCTATTAGATTTTTCTTCAACTGTTGTGAAGCCACCGAGCTTCGAACATTGAGTTCTTGGGTGAAATCTCGAACGGCCCAATCATCAAAGACCAGTGGCAGGTCCATCCGTTCCATTTGAAACTGGGACACGAACTCTCTGAGCATCTCATTATCCTTCTGCCTTACTTTAAAAAGGTCCGACATCCTGGTCTCGGCCTTGATAGCCCCTAAGTGTGCTTTCATGAAAGAGTCTGTGATGTTCTAAACGTCAATACCACACAAGGGGGGGGGGTGATTTGTATGGTACCGAATTTTCTGCTTAAAGTGCTTCTGGAAGGACCTGGTTCTTCTAGGTGTACTTACTACTACTGTTTGCGGAATTAAAAGTAAATAAAATAAAGAACACAGAGATTTTTACGTGGAAAACACCTGGCTCAAAAGCTAAAAAAACCACGACCTATTACTCAGTAGGATTTTCCCCAACACTTCACTAAATCACTGAGCCAAAATAGCATTTACAAAATTCTTTGTAAACCTAAGGATTACCTCTAATCCCGTTGTAGCAACCAGCCTCTAACTGTTGCGATAACTTCAAGTTAACTCTAACTTGAATGCTCAAATTACCTATTACAATTGCTTCTAGATAAAGCTGAAAGGTACAATATGAAAATACCTACTACAATTGAACTAGAAATAAATAAAGACACATAAAACTCTTTATGGAGATGGTGCTTCAATCTGGTTCATGTAGCTTCAGGTTTGCACACTAGAATCACACACGAACTGCTTGCAAAAAGCCTTGTGATTTTGCTCTCAATTCACGTTAAACATCTAAGTTTTTGTGCAACATTTTAATGTGAGAACATCCTGCAATTCATAGAGTTAGTAGATGAAGAAATAACTAGAGTTCTGATGCAACTCTTCCTTGGTGGAAGAGTTCTAGTTGATTTCAACTTCTAACTCCTTCCCTATCTTGAATTGTGTTCTCTTTGATTAAAGACTCCTTCTCCTTATCAATTATGCAACCTTTTCGATCAGGAGATATTAAATACACCAAGTTAAGCTTATCTCCTTCACGTGCAACCCACATGCTCGAATCTTCCCATTTTTGTGCACCCGAGTGATGGACCTGGTTCATCTTGAGTTCCTTTGTCAGTCTTCAAAACTAACCTTTACTTGGGCGAACAAATTCCCCCTTTTTGATGTTGACAAACTCTGTGCTTTTCATAAGCTTAAGCCCTGTTTCAACTCAGCTCAACATCAACACAATGTTAGAAATATTTTTCCTTTTTATCACTTATCATCAAGAACCAGGTACATTAGGTTATAAACATCACTGTTCAAAGTATAAACATCACTGTTCAAAGTATAAACATCACTTGTTTAAAGCACAATCCTTTCCCCCCCTTTTGGCATCATCGAAAAGTTGCATAAAAAATGTGAGATAACCAGATTTTAAAGCTTACTCATGGCCACTGGGGTTACTTCAAATGCAAACATGGATTAATCATCGTAGATCAAACTAAAAATTGCAACCATCAAAGAAATATAAACAAACAGTTAGAGCAAAAATAGTGAATTTCATTGATGATTGATAAGATTCTACCACAAAGCATAAGAAGAAACAAAAATACTGAAAATATGAGCAATAGAAACAAAACATCCTGAACTGGGTCACTGGTTGATCTACACTAGGTTAGGAGTGTTAAGGCTTGGAAGAGGTAGGGCTGAGTTATTTGGTTGGAGAAGTTCCAGCATGTCTTGAAGAATTACATCATTCTTCTCTTTTTCCCTTGTAAGTTCAGTTCTGAGAATATCTCTCTCAGATTGTACCTCAACCAATCGTGTCTTCAGCCTTGCTATGTCAATATTCTTTGCCTCACTCTCCTGTACCAAGATTCTAACTAGGCTATTGATGGGTGTCTTTTTAGATGAATCAGGTTCATTAAGAATGACATTGACTTCATAATCGCAAGCAAGCAGAGTATTAACCCTAAAATGATCCTTTCTTGTACTAACCTCCTACTTCTTCATAGGTACCATGAAATGTACAAGCACAGTTGTGAGAATGAAACCATAGGGAATAGAATGAGTTTTGGTGATTTTGATAACCCTATAAGTAGGACCGCGAGGGTTTCCTGTTCAGATGGAACAGGTTCATCTATATTTTTTTTCAAGTTGAACCAACCCCTCAGCAGCTTTGCCAGACCCACTTCCCCCTGTTTTTCTCACACTCTCTTCTATTTCACTAAATTCCTCTCCCCAAACAACCATTGCATCAGTTTCTTTTGTTAGACCAACAGAAGTGGGTGAATAATCAGCCACTCTTGTACCCTTTCCCCTCACAGTACTCCTAGAACCCTTGCTCTCTTTTTATTTTCATTTTTATTTTTACCACCAACTTTTCCAGATTCTGTAGTCTTAACACCTGCTATAGATCCTACCAGTACAAATCCATTCTCTAAATTTGCAGTAACTTCAGAAACTGTCTCAGGAGTAACTTTAGAATCAGAAGATGCATGTTTAGTTTCAGAATACCTACTTTTTCCCCCTTAGTAGCAGACTTAAATGAATCTTCAGATTTCTGAGATTCTTTTTCCCTACTTGCTTTCAATTGCTTGTTTATTTTCTTGATTTGCTCTCCTTCAACGACAATCTTACGAGCCATCATCTTTACTCTACTTTTCTTATAGATTGGTGTTGTAGAAGGTGTGGAAGTGGTTTCATGTGGTGGTGATGAAGGATTTTTAGAAGTGTTCGACATATCTGGGCTAGGGTATGGAAGAAAAGAGAATTAGATTGTGTTTGGAAGATGAAAGAAGAATGAGAGTTTTTGACAGCTTGAGAGAGATGAGGTAAGGAATACACTAAAGCTGATCAATATACAGGGGAATAATTGATGGGATAACTACAGCTTTTTAGACTCTTATAAGTTTAATCAAACTGAAATTCAGTTTTGAATAGATGTTGGAGTGTATCCCTAGAATCTAGATACTTCCATTCGGTTGGGAATCTTTTGAATGAGACTGGTTTACTTGTAACGGATAAGTCCGAAAGGAGTTTGGTATTTAGTAGGACTCTGCTCATGATCCAAATATAGTTATTTCAAATTATGCAGAGTGCAGAAAACATACTGTGTTATCTTGATGAACAAGGTTCTTCTTCACTGATAATACTCTTGTGTAAGTCTAAATTTGACAAAATAAAGAAAATATCATTAGAGATTAATGAGTCATTTTAACACAAAGAGTATACTATGGAAAGTATGAGACTGAGCAAGATTTAATCTAATTATGCACAATTTACAGACTTTCTAACCAAAATGCTTTTTCATATTTTTTTTTCGTTTAACCTTGAACTGGTCCTTTTAGGTGATATTAATCATCCCTAATTCCAACTTGTTCCTCTCAAAGTGATCTCTACTTAAGGCTTTTGTGAAGATGTTAGCAATTTGCTTGTTAGTAGCACAAAACTCCATAGTGATCAAGCTTTTCTCATAGTTGTCCTAAAAAAAAGTGTCTAACATCTATGTGCTTAGTTCTCTTATGGTGAATCGAATTATTAGTCATAATAATAGCACTGGTGCTATCACAAAAAATAGGGATGCAACCAACTTCAATACCAAAATCCATCAACTGTTGCTTGATCCACAACAATTGAGCACAATCATGAAGCAGCAACAACATACTCAGCTTCAGTAGTAGATAAGGCCACTAAATTTTGCCTTTTAGTATCCCATGACACAAGAAATGAACCAAGGAAGTATGCCATACCTGGGGTGCTCTTTCTATCCACAAGGAAACCTGCATAATCAGCGTCAACATATCCCACTATGTTAAAATTACTACCTTTTGGATTTCGAAGGTAAAGGTCAGTGGTGCCTTTCAAGTATCTCAATATTCTCTTGATAGTAGTCAAGTGGGACTTCTTTGGATTTGCTTGAAATTGAGCACACAGACCTATACTGAAAACAATGTCAGGTCTACTAGCCGTAAGATACAAAGGAGAACCAATTATTCCCCTATAAAACTTCTGATCAATAGATGAACCAGGTTCATCTATATCTAATTTCGTGGATGTTGCAATAGTAGTGTCAATTTCTTTGGATGTTCCTTACTGGTTTTGTTACTGAGGAATATGTTCATGGATAGGTTCCTTCGAGGTTTGAGGATTAATTCCTCTCTAGTCAGTTCCCCCTGTCATGTTGCCATGGGGGGAAGGAGCTGTTCCATTACCTATTCTTTCCTGTGATGCATCTTCAGGCTGGACTGTGGTTTCACCATTTGAATTTCTTATCAGCCTAATATCTTCATTATCTTGTTCCTGCTTCTCACAAAGAATGTTACTTTTAAATAACATATACATTTTTCTACACACATATTTCTTTTACTGTATATCTTATAAGCTTTACTACGTCAAGAATATCCCAAGAATACTCCCTTATCACTTCTGGGATCATACTTACCTAGGGAGTCTTTGCCATTATTGTGCACAAAGCACTTGCATATAAATGCCCTAAGATGGGATATATTTAGCTTTCTCCCTTTAAGTGATTCATAGGGAATCTTGTTAACAAGAGGTCTAGTAATGTGTCTATTTTTGATGTAGCATGCAAAAATTCAGCAAACTTAGCATTTTCAAATTCAGTTTCATGATAGACCTAATTGATGCAAATTGTTTACCTAGTTGTTTCTGAGTTTTTCTAACAAAAGAAGTAAAAATGTCAAATGCTTCATCTTTAGATACTAAAAATAATGTCCAAGTAAACCTAGAGTAATCATCAACAAGCACCATCACATTTCTTTTACCACCTCTGCTTAATGTTCTCATTGGACCACAGAGATCCATATGAACCAGTTCCATTGTTTTGGTGGTGCTTACCACTTTCTTGCATTTAAAAGAGGATCTTACCTGCTTCCCTCTTGCACAAGCCTCACAAACTTTGTATTCCTTGGAGACTAATTTGTTGAGTTGAATCAGACTTGCATGTCCAATTCTCTTGTGCCAAAGGAGGGGATCATTGTCCAACACACTTAAGCAAATGAGTTCATTTTCTAAAAGTGTGGACAAATCTACAATGCATGTATTGGTTACTCCTTTTCCCTGCAAAAAATCTTGGCAATGGTAAGATTAATCACAAAATATTTGGTAGTGGTGAATGCTACCAAGTTACCTTTATCACATAATTGTGATACACTGATTAGACTGTACTTTGGGCCATCTATCAAGTAGACATTCTCAATAGAGTGAGAATCAGTCTTACCTACCTTTTCAAGCCCAATGATCTCACCTTTCTTCCCATTTCCAAAAGAGACATTACCTCCTTTGAGGTCGTCAAGTGAAAGGAACTGGTTCTTGCTTCCTGTCATATGCTTTGAACAACCACTATCCATGTACTATATTTGGCTGCTCCCCTTCACTTGGACCTGCAAAAGGAAATCAGGGGTTAGTCTTTGGAACCCAAACTAGTTTGGATCCCTTTCTATAGGCAAAAGCGTGAATCAAATTCTTTTTAGCCCAACCTGCAGCCTATTTTTTCCTTGAACAAATTCTTTATTCTTTTGACTAGCCTTTTCTTTTGCAATACATTCACTTTTATAGTGACCAGTTTTAGCACAGTGTGTGCAAATGTTGTTCTTACGAAGTGTGAGGTACTTTCTTTTGGGATCCCACTTAGGTGCAGGGGTCTCGTATCCAAGTCCTCTCTTATTGCTACTGTGGTGTTCATGTAGCCATGAAAGTGCATCAGAGAACCTATTCCATTTACAGGTTCTATCTAACTCGTGCTTAACCTTGTTTAGATCCTCTTTAAGGACTCTTATCTGCTCATCTCTTTTGTACAACTCATCTTTCATTTTTCCTACATTTTTTTCTAAAGTTAGTTGTGTTTGATCAGATTTCTTTTTACCAGTTCCTAATTTTAATTTTAGATTTTTAGATTTAAGCTCTAGGACTGTAGTGTCAAGTTTATGAACCTGGTTCTTCAATTCAACGTTTTTACTATCACTTTCACTAGCCCTAAGTTTCAGGTTTTTGCACTTAGCTTTTAGAATCACACATTCCTTAGACAGTTGTTCCTTTTCATTGTTTATAACCTCAATCATCAGTGAAATCTAGAAGTAATTCAAATAGACTTTCTTTAGACAAAAACTTAATCTTGTCTTTAAGATGAATTATACTTACCTCAGATTCCTCATCAGATTCTCCAATTGCCATAAGTGCTTGTTCATCTCCATCTTCGTTTTCTGAGTCATCATCTGAGCTTTCACCCCAAGTAGAAACCATAGCCTTTGTTGATCCTTTGTTCTTCTTGGGATGAACTTGTTCCTTCTTCCTGTTTCTTCGTTCAGCTCTTTCCTTCTTCTATTCAATTTCCCATTGAGGGCAGTTTTTGATGTGGTGATCAATCTTCCCACACTTGTAACATCCCTCATTGGTTTGTTTTTAAGGAACCTTTGGTTTGATGTAGCTTCCATTTCTTAAAAGACTATTTCCTCTCATTAGGTACTTCTTGAAGTCCTTTGTGATCATGGTCATTTCATCCTCCTCTAGATCAGCACCTTCAGTGATTCTGAATGCCAGACTCCTTTCCTTCTTGGGTGCATCCATCTTCATGGTTTTCCTTCTAAGTTCATAGGCAGTGAGATTTCCAATTAGCTCATCCAACTTGAGAGTGGCAATGTTCTTTGTTCCTGAATAGCGGTGATTTTGCTTTCCCAAGAGACTGGCAGAACCCTTATCAAGATTTTCTCAACCTTGTCTTCTTCAAGATAATCACTCCAAAAGATTTAAGTTCATTTGTAAGTGTAGTGAACCTGGTATGCATCTCTTGAATTGTTTCTCCTTCCTTCATAGTAAAATTCTCATATTGAGAATACAACAGTGTTCCTCTGGACCTCTTGACTTGGGCTGTTCTTTCATGAGCCACTTGCAAGGTGTCCCAGATTTCCCTAACAGTAGTACAACTTTGGATCCTATTGTACTCATCTGGACCTAGTCCACACACAAGCCACTTCTTGGCCTTAGCATTTTTCTCCCACTTCTTTAGGTCTTCATTAGTGCAGTCAACTCTTGTCTTTGCCACATCCACTCCTTCCTCATTCTTCTTTATGGTTGCAAAAGGATCATCAGTGACTATGTCCCAGAGTTCATAGTCTTCTCCTATGATGTGATCCCTTATCATGTTCTTCCACCAAGAATAGTACTCTCCATTGAAAAGTGGAGGCCTGGCAGTGGATTGCCCTTCCCAGTTCCCAGGTGGTGCACTCATGTTGATCTTTTCCTAAGGTGTTAGCCTCTTCAAGGATAACCCGCTCTGATACCAATTGATGTTCTAAACGAGGGGGGATGATTTATGTGGTAACCAATATTCTACTTAAACTGCTTCTAGAAGGACCTGGTTCTTCTAGGTGTACTTACTACTACTTTTTGCGAAATTAAAAGTACATAAAATAAAGAATACAGAGATTTTTATGTGGAAAACACCTGGCTCAAAAGGTGAAAAAACCACGACCTACTACTCAGTTGGATTTCCCCCAACACTTCACCAAATCACTGAGCCAAAACAGCATTTACAAAATTCTTTGTAAACTTAAGGATTACCTCTAATCCCGTTATAGCAACCAACCTCTAACTGTTGCGACAACTTCAAGTTAACTCTAACTTGAATACTCAAATTACCTATTACAATTGCTTCTAGATAAAGCTGAAAGGTACAATATGAAAACACCTACTACAATTGAACTAGAAATAAAGAAAGACATATAAAACTCTTTATGGAGCTGGTTCTTCAATCTGGTTCATGTAGCTTCAGGTTTGCACACTTGAATCGCTCACGAACTGCTTGCAAAAACCTTGCTATTTTGCTCTCAATTCACATTTAACTTCTGCATTTTTGTGCAACACTTTAATGAGAGAACATCCTGCAATTTATAGAGTTAGTAGATGAAGAAATAACTAGAGTTCTGATGCAACTCTTCCTTGGTGGAAGAGTTCTAGTTGATTTCAACTTCTAACTCCTTCCCTATCTGGAATTGTGTTCTCTTTGATTAAGGACTCCTTCTCCTTATCAATTATGTAACCTTTTCTATCAGGAGATATTAAATACACCAAGTTAAGCTTACCTCCTTCACATGCAACCCACATGATCGAATCTGCTCGTTACTGTGCACCTGAGTGATGGACCTGATTCATCCTGAGTTCCTTGGTCAGTCTTCAAAACTAACCTTTACTTGGGCCAACAGTCTACAAGCATAGAAATAAGTCAATAGAATTAGGAGGTAAGTTGTGATACCATATCATAGCTCCCTTTGACAGGGTATCTCAGAATTTCCTCAACAGGACAGACTTGATCTCATCATGCTCTAAGTCGTTCCCGTTGATGGCACATGTGTAGGAGGTAACATGCTCATTCGAGTCGATCGTTCCATTGTACTTAGGAATCTCGGGCATGCAGAATTTTTAGCAATCAGCTTTGAAGCTGCACTCAGGGGAAAGGTGTTTGCACGAACTTCTTGGAATTCGATCCATTCAGTATTGTCAGTGCTCCCGGTATTTGGTCGACCCTAAAATTGTAGGTTTCTACCTTTTTGTCATTTTCTTCGATTTTCTTCTTCCCTGATTCTATCTGTTTTGTCAGCTTCTCGAGCATTTTTATGATCTCAGGAATAGCCCTCGATTTGTTTCCATTCGACCTCTCGGTGAGCGGTTCATCCCTGCGGGTGACTTCCTGAGATGGATCGGGTTTAATTCTGCTCGTGTGCGGCTTTGGTTCTGTAGCTGAGCTATCGCCACCTGTTGAGCCTGTAACATTTCAAAGATAATCCATAAATCGATCACGTCCTTTACATTGTTTCGAGTATTTGGCGCTGCCGATGAGGCTCTATCACGAATATTATTCTCGAGGTCAGTAGGTAGATTTGCAATAATAGCCATATACGAGTTAGCATCCAAAGGGTCCGCAATTGGAATGCCGATGGGATCAATGGGCGGTACCTCGTTAGTAGGTGTGATATTGTTATTTTCACGGTAGTGACGGTACTCGATGTCAACATGTAGGGGTGCTAATTGTGAGATTGACATTTTGAGCTTTAACTTGAAATTAGGAACTTCAAAGAACAAGTGTAAAGTAGTGTGTGTTATGGAAATTTGTATCAAATAACCACTATTATCCTTATTCCACAGTGGGTGCCAAACTGTTTACCATCAAAATCAGATAACAATTAAAATTATTGGTTTTAAGGATATGTAGATTAAATTAACACAAAGCAATAAATTAAAACTGTAATTGAAATAAACAATAATAAAGTAAATTCAAACCACACGACTTGAATAGTTACAGTCTTGGAAAGTCAGTCACACTTGACTGGATGCAATTTTACAAATATCAAGATACATAAGAGCAAGAGCTTATAGAAAGAAATTAATAATATATTGCTTTGGAACGCGTGTTACAATATCTTTTACAAGTAATCATACCCCCTTTATAAAGTAGATGTGTCCTACTTTAGGTACAATTCTATAAAAGGTAAAAATCTCTTAATTTGCTAATTGCCGGTTCCTTATTGATATGTGCGAGATTCCTGCCGTAATATCCAACCGATCATGAATATTTCGGTCTTATGTTGGTTATGCTAGCGATGTTTCTTCGAGCTCGTTTGAGGTCAAGGTCGATTCCTGGATCACAAACTTAATGTTCCGGAAGACAGACGTTCCGATCTCGGGTTCTGGTTTGATGGAACTCATGATCGATCTCCAGTCCCTCATGTTCCGAGATCGATCCACCATGTCGTATATGAGCCCTATTTCTACCGTATATATACACGTTATATGGTTGGTATTGAGGTGACTCACATGCTAGGTGATGGGCGTGTGGGCGTGCACCATGGTAATCAGGACTCGGTTGATTCTGTCGTACTGTGTAGTCACCTAGTCTTGTTTTATCCATGTAATTCCTACGTGCTAGAGTAACTGAGCTGTGATTCATGTTAGAAATCATGTTTAGACTATGTGTTTATTCTGTTGGAACTCTTTGAGGTTATTTTTGATATTGAGTTATTAGTTTAAGCTGCAACTATGTACTCAGTAATGTTTATTCATTTGCACATCATATCTCAATCTCTGTTGTCATTACTGTTACATCATGTTATCATTGTTTGGGTTGAGTGGTATGAGATCTGTTAGCCTGTGAGACTAGAGAGATTGATGACTAAATTGGTTCCTGAGAGCCGAGCTGTGAGTGGTATTGTGGATCGGGCTGTACGCCGTAGCATGCCTTATGGAAACTTAATCAAGGCTCAAAACATAAAAAACAACAAAACCATGAATCGAAGTTCAAATCCATCTCTTAACTTCCAAACTTTTCAACTTCGCCGAATACATCCCAATCATAATTAGACATTCCAGATTACAACCAAACTTGGCACATAAGTTTTATTCAACCAAATTAACCTACCCAAAGTCTTGGATCATCAATCGATACCGATGATATGAAATTCAACTATCGGTTAAACCTATACACTCTCCATTTATTCAAACTGTCAATTTTTGGAAAATAGAGCCAAAGTCTTTTAGGAACATCCAAAATCAAATCCAAACATATACCAAAGTCCAAAACCACTATACGAATAAAGTATAACCATCAAATCCCAAATTCGAGGTTGTTTACTCATAAGTTAAATCTTGAACAATTCATACAACATAAGCTTCCAATAACTAAGTATTGCGATTCACTCTCAAACTTTACGAAGCTGAACCAACAATCATCGCAAGTCACAAAACATCAAACAAACATACTAGAAGCATAAATAGGGGAATGGTTCTCACAAACTCTAAATGACTGCCCGGGTCGTTACATTCTCCCATTCTTAAAAAAAAGTTCATCTTCGAACAAGTTTAGAATCATACCTAAAATGCCAAAAAGTTGAGGATATATGATCTATATATCATGCTCGGTATCCCAAGTTGCTTCCTCGACCGGTTGACTCTTCACTGAACCTTTACTAATGCAATCTTCTTTGACCTCAACTTCTGAACTTGCCTATCCAAAATGGCCACCAACCCTCTTCATAAGCCGGATCCTCATCATATTGTGCTGACTGAAATCAAACACATGTGACTTGTCTTCGTAGTACTTCCAAAGCATAGAATACTGGATGAACTCCCAACAAGCTACGTGGTAAATAAAGCATGTAATCCACCTCACCAACTCTATCTAAAATCTCAAATGGGCCAATATACCTAGGGCTCAACTTGCCCTTTTTTTTTCAAATCTCATCACGCCCTTCATAGACGGTGCTCTAAGAAGAACCTTATCACCCTCCATGAAAGCCACATCAAAAACCCTTCTATCAACTTAACTTTTCTCCTTGGACTGCGTTGTACAAAGCTTCTTGTAATGACCGACTAATGTTTCATGTTCTAGCATTTTATTTTGTGAATTGAGACTTTGAGTAGCTTCATATATTTTATTATGATTTGCGTGTATGGTTAAATTTGATGTTTGAGAGGTTTGGGATTAATTTTGAAGCGTAATTCTCATTATGGAAACTTAAGGTTGAAAGAGTTAACTAATGTTCGACTTTGGAGTAAATGACATCAGAAATGTGATTTGATGGTTTCAATTTGTATGGTGATTATGGACTTGGGTGTGTGTTTGGAATACAATAATACTGAAGTCAACTCTTGGTTAAATCTAAGAACTCTCCAATTTTTCAATTTTTATCTTCTGATAAATAGAGCCCAAACCTTCTAGGAACGTCCAAATTCAAATCCAATTATCGACTTGGGTGTGTGTTTGGATTTAAATTTGGATGTTCCTAGAAGGTTTGGGCTCTATTTATCAGAAGATGAAAATTGAAAAATTGGAGAGTTCTTAGATTAAACCAAGAGTTGACTTTAGTATTATTGTATTCCTATTGTGATTTTGAGAACTTTGATAGGTTCATTAGGTTGATTGAAATTCACGTGCAAAGTTTGGTTGTGACATGGAATGTGTAAGTATGGTTCAGCGAAGCTAGAATGTTTGAAACTTAAGATAATGACTTGATCTTTAATTCTTGATTTTGATTTTATTTGTGGTGCTTCAAGCCTTTGGATAAGTTTGGATTATGTAATTTGACTTGTTTGTGTGATTGGAAGGGGTCCCGACAGGTTCGGGTGTGTTTCAGATTGATTTCGGACCCTTATTGGAGTTGATGTCATGGCTAGTTCTGGTGTGGTCTCACTAGCGTCCTGGTGTTTGCATATGCGATGTCGCATTTGCAAGGCTTTATAGTGCAGGAGCAATGTGGGAGCAGACTCAGAAGAGGCGCATTTGCTATGTGGTAGCACTGATGTGAGGTCCGCTTTTGCAAAGCAGATGCGCATAGACTTTGGAATTACAAGGACAATGGGTACCATCACGAGCTCAATATATACAAATATTTTTTCTATTTAATTACTCGAATTTCAAATCATCCACTTTAACACTTCTACTACTATTGTCACGACCCGGATTTCCCACCATCGGGACTGTGATGGAGCCTAATATTACACTTGTTAGGCAAGACAATGTTAGAACAATCTACTTCTTTTAACAGTTTAAATTAGATATTAAAGAAGAACTGAGATAATTGAATAAATTTAAAGTAACAATGCGGAAGATGAACTAGCCAAATATCTATTACAATTCCCTGAACCTGGTGTCACGAGTGCATGAACTACTAGAGTAATACACATAAGGGTTTGAAATAAATAACTTGTTCGAATGAAAGTACACAGCTAAATAGACAGAGGATGGGGACTCAAGAAGCTGCGGGCGCTGAACAGTTTCACCTCGAGTCTTAGCGAATAACCGATTCGAGCTCTCTAGTAACTGCTATCGAGATTGTCTCCAAAATCTACATAGTGTGCAGAGTGCAGTATCACTACATCCAACTCCATGTACTGGTAAGTGTCGAGCCTAACCTCGGCGAAGTAGTGACGAGGCTAAGGCAGGTCACTTTCGTTGAAACCTGTACACAGTCTCTAATAATGAAAAACTAATTAAAATACAGTACAAAATGAAACAGCCAATAGGAAATGATAACCACAGCCTCGAAAATAAATAGTGTCATCCAAAATTACCAATCTCTACCAACTCAAATAAAAGTACCAGAAAATTACGCAACACAAGAAAATGAAACATATAGGTTGTTGCGGCGCGCATCCCGATCCTACCAGACATCACATAATCCTCCATTATTCCACCAACACAATATCAATAACAGTAAATAATACATTTATGTTGTGGCGCGCAACCCGATCCCACCATATATCAATATCAATATCGGAATTCACCTTTATTTTGCCATATCAATCCACCCTTATTCCACATGTTGCGGCATGCAACCCAATCCCACCATATATAGATATTCACTCTTATTCCACCATATCAATGCTCCCTTATTACACCTACTGCAGCGTGCAGCTCGATCCCACCATATCGGTACCAAACAGTCAATGTACACAGTCAAATGAACATGCTAAATCACAAGGCATGTACGATAAATAAATACCAAACTGAACCAAGAAAAGGAACCTTGTTCAATATAGAATCTATAAAAATAATTCTACACAGCGAGACCAAACTAGCAATATACAGTTAGAAGGTAACAAGTCAAATTAAGCAAACATCATAGATTAGGGGAAACAATGAAAAGAGCTAACATGATTAACAAAATAAAACATTGATTAGCACGTAGCAATTAAGCATGAAAAACATTTGGAGCATGTATCATTTCAGATATGAGGAAAAACAATTAAGGAAAAACGATAAATCAGGGGAAACAGATAATTCGATGGCATATAAGCACTCGTCACCTTGCATATACATCGCTCACATGGAATTCACATAACACAAAGTCCGAGGGTTCCTAATTCCCTCAAGTCAAGGTTAGAAATAACACTTACCTCACTCCAAAGGCCACTCAAAGCTCAATCACAACTTTTCCTTTCAAACAGGCCTCCGAACCAACAATATCTAGTAAATTACCAACCAATTGTTTCAACATAAGCCTTAGGAATCACCCACGATCGATAAGAATTTAATTAAGGTCATTATTTAAAAGTCAACACCCGGGCTCGCTTGGTCCAAACCTGAAATTCAGGCCAAAACCCGATTACTCATTCACCCTGAGCCCGGATATGTAATTGGTTTTGGAATCCGACCTCAATTTGAGGTCTAAATCCCCAATTTATCAAATCCCTAGTTTTTACCCAAAACTCCCAATTCCACCATGAAAAACCTTAAATTCTAGGTTGAAATGTTGTAAAATGAAGTGAAAAATCGAATAAAACTAGTTAAGAACCACTTGCCTACGATTTGTGGAAGAAATGGTCTTTAGAAAATCGCCTAGAGGGTTTCTTATTTTAAAATTTTGAGAAATGAGCAAAAATCCCATCTAAGTTAGGTTTTACACAGTTGTAGATGACGCAAATGCGACCACCGCAATTGCAAGAAATTCTTCGCAAATGCGAAGTGTTCCCCAGCCCTGATGTCTTCACAAATAGGAACATTTGTTTGCAAATGCGTCCTGAGATGATCGCAAATGCGACCAATACTTCACAAATACGAAATCCACCCCCAGCCAACTAATCGCAAATGCGATGGGTTCTTCGCAATTGCGAGGCACACATTTGTGAGCCAGACCTTGCAATTGCGAAGTCTGCACACCTGTAGCACACCAACAAGAATTTCTAAGCTCAATTCACTCCGTAGCCTATCCGGAACTCCCCCGAGCCCTCGGGGTTCCAAACCAAACATGCACAAAAGTTTTAAAACATCATACAAACTTGCCCGCGTGATTAAATCTCCAAAATAACACCTAGAACTACGAATTTAGCACCAAATAAGATGAAATTATCAGGAACACATTGAGATTTCTATTTTCTCAACCGAACGTCCGAATCACGTCAAACTAATTCCGTTTTTCATCAAATTTCACAGATAAGTCTCAAATATTATATTGAACCTTTACCGATATCTGGAACATAAATACTGACTTGATACCAACAAGATCAAATATCAATACTTTTCTTAAAAACCAATAATGTTTTCTTACATTTCATTTTTTAATAAAAATTCATAACTCGATCTAGGGACCTTCGAATCTGATTCTGGGCATACGCCCAAGTCCCATATTTTGATATTGACCCATCGGGACTGTCAAAACATGAATCTCGGTCTGTTAACCAAAAATGTTTTCCGAAGTCAACTCAAAGGAAGTTTTTAATCAAAATTCCTATTTTTATCAACTTTTAACACAAAAGCTTTCCGCAAACATGCTCGGACTGTGCATGCAAATCGAGGAGGGATAAAATGAGGGTTTAAAGGCATCGGAACACATAATTTGGTTTTAAATCATAAGATGACCTATCGGGCCATCATATTCTCCACCTTAAATAATCGTTCGTCCTCGAACGGACATAGAAAAGTACCCAAGTTGGGAAAAAGGTGGGGATAGCTACTCCGCATATCGGACTTGGACTCCCAAGTAGCTTCCTCAATAGGCTGACCTCTCCACTGCACTCAAACTGAAGGATAACTCTTTGATCTCAACTGACAAACCTGTCGGTCTAAAATAGCTACCGGCTCCTACTCGTAGGTCAAATCCTTGTCCAACTGTACAGTGTTGAAGTCTAACATATAAGATGGATCGCCGTGATACTTTCGAAGCATGGAAACATGGAATAGTGGATGCACTGCTTATAAATGAGGTGGCAACATAAGTCTGTAAGCCACCTCTCCTACTCGATCAAGAATCTCAAAAGGCCCGATGTATCTCGGGCTCAACTTGCCCTTCTTTCCAAACCTCATTACACCCTTCATGGGTGACACACAGAGCAACACTCTCTCTCTAACCATGAACTGAACATCATGGACCTTACGGTCGGCATAACTCTTATGCCTGGACTGAGCTACGCGAAGTCTATCCTGAATGATCTTAACCTTATCTAAGGCATACTATACCAAATCTATACCCAATAACCAAGCCTCCCTTGGCTCAAACCATCCAACAAATTATCGGAATCATCTGTGTTGGCCCAAGTTCAGGTGAAGTTTTGAAGAATGACAAATGAACTCAGTCATGGACCAAGTCCATCATGTGAGGCACAGTGTTTATCAGCCAATACATATGAGATACACGTGAAGGAGATAAGTCGTAGTGATCAAGCAGCAATATCTCCTAAACTGATCGAAAAGGTTGCATATTAGATAAGGAGTGAAAGTCTCCTTATGAGAAGAGAACACAATCCAGATAAAGGATAGGGTTGGAGTTTGTGTTGTTCAAGGACTTAACTTCGATGGAAGATCAGCAATTGAGTCTTAATCAAACTCTAATTACTAACTCATTAAATAACAGTGATTGTTCTCTTTTACAGGCATTGCACAAACGCAGAAGTTAAACTAAATTAAGAGCAAAAGAGTAAGGCAATTTTGCAAGCAATTTATGTGAGATTCAAGTGTGCATTCCTAAAGCTACTTGGACAAGATAGAAGAACCAATTCCATTATGTCTTTCTTTTATTCTAGTTCAATAGTAGTAGGTGATTTAAACTTGTACCTTTCAACTTTCATAGAAGCAATTGTATTAGGTACTTTGAGTGTTCAAGTTATAGGCTAACTTGAAGGTGTCGCAACAGTTGAGGCTATGTGCTACACAGGATTATAGTTTAATCCTTAGGTTTACAAGAGTTTTGTAAATGCTATTTTGGCTCAGTGATTTTAGTGGAAGTTTAGGAAAATCCTACTGAGTAGTAGGTCGTGTTTTTTTCACCTTTTGAGCCAGGTGTTTTCCACTTAAAAATATCCGTGTTCTTTATTTTATGTAATTTTAATTTCACAAATAGTAGTAGTAAGTACACTTAGAAGAACCAGGTTCTTCTAGAGAGAAAATTGGGTACCACACAAATCACCCCACCTCTTGTTTGGTATTGACGTTTAGAATAGCAATTGGTATCAGAGCAGGTTATCGTTGAAGAGGCAACACCTTAGGAGAAGATCAACATGATTGCACCACCTGGGAACTCGGAAGGGCAATCCATTTCTAGGCCTCCACTTTTCAATGGTCAGTACTATTCTTGGTGGAAGAACAGGATGAGAGATCACATCATAGGGGAAGACTATGAACGCTGGGACATAGTCACTGATGGTCCCCTAACAACCACAAAGAAGAATGCTGAAGGAGTTGATGTGCTAAAGACAAGGGCTGACTGCACTGCTGAAGACCCGAGGAAGTGGGAGAAAAATGCTAAAGCCAAGAAATGGCTTGTGTGTAGACTAGGTCCTGATGAGTACAGCAGAATCTAAAGTTGTACCACTGCTAAGGAAATCTGGGACACCTTGCAAGTTGCTCATAAAGGAACACCTCAAGTGAAGAGGTCCAGAGGAACACTGCTGTATTCTCAATATGAGAATTTTACTATGAAAGAAGGAGAAATAATTCAAGAGATGTATACTAGGTTCACTACACTGACAAGTGAACTTAAATCTCTTGGAAGGATTATTCTTTAAGAAGATAAGGTTGAGAAAATCTTAACAAGGGTTCTGCCAGTCTCATGGGAAAGAAAAATCACTGCTATTTAGGAATCAAAGAATATTGCTACCCTCAGGCTGGATGAACTAATTGGAAATCTCTATGCATATGAATTGAGAAGGAAAACCATAAAGATGGATACACACAAGAAGGAAAGAAGTATGGATCTTAGAATTGCTGAAGGTTCAGAGCTAGAGGATGATGAAATGTCTATGATCACAAGAGATTTCAAAAAGTACCTTATGAGGGGAAAGGGTTCTTTAAGAGGTACTACCTTCAACAAACCAAGGGCTCTTGAGAAACAGACCAATGAGGGTTACTACAAGTGTGGTAAGACTGACCACATGATCAAGAACTACCCTCAATGGGAAACTGAGTGGAAGAAAGAAAGGGTTGAACGAAGGAACAGGAACACGGAACATGTTCAACAAAAAAGAAATAAAGGCTCAACAAAGGCTATGGTTGCTGCCTGGGGAGAAACATCAGATGAGTACTCAGAGGATGAAGCTGAAGAAGAACAGGCTTTTATGGACATCAGAGACTCAAATGATGAACATGAGGTAAGCATTCTTCATCTTAAAGACAAAATTAAATTTCTGTCTAAAGAAAAGCTGGTTGATCTATTACTAGATTTCATTGATGAGTCTGAGACAATTAACAATGAGAACGAAGAACTGTCTAAGGAATATGTGATCCTAAAAGTAAAATGCAAAAGCTTAGAGTCTAGGGATAATGAGTGTGATAGAAAAAATGCTGAGTTGAAGAACCAGGTTCTTAAACTTGACACCAGTGTGCTAGAACTTAGGTCTGAAAACTTAAAATTGAAACTAGGAACTAGAAAGAAGAAAGCTGATCACACATATCTCACTCTTGAGGAAAACTTAGGAAAAATGAAGGATGAACTGTATAAAAAGGATGAACTAATTAAAGTCCTCAAAAGAAGATCTAGGAAAAGTGAAACATGAACTAGACAGAACTTGCAAATGGAACAAGGCCTCTGATGCACTCTCTTGGTTGCAAGAGCATCATAGTAGCAACAAAAGAGGACTTGGCTATGGGACTCAAGCAACAAAGTGAGACCCTAAAAGCAAGTACCTCACACTTCCTAAGAATAAAATATGCACACACTGTGGTAAGACTGGCCATTACAAAAATGAATGTAATGCAAAAGTAAAGGCCACTCAAAAGAACAAAGCCTTTGTTCAAGAGAAAAGTAAGTTGTCTAGATGGGCAAGAAGGAATTTGATTCATCCTTTTGCCTATAGAAAGGGACCCAAACTAGTTTGGGTTCCTAATACTAACCCCTGATTTCTTTTGTAGGTCCAAGTGAAAAGATGCAGCCAAATATGGTATATGGATAGTGGTTGCTCAAAACATATGGCTGGGAACAATGACCAATTCCTTTCACTTGAGAACTTAAAAGGAGGTAATGTCTCCTTTGGTAATGGAAAGAAAGGTGAGATCATTGGGGTTGGAAAGGTAGGTAAGATAGATTCTCATTCCATAGAGAATGTCTACTTGATAGATGGCTTGAAATATAGCCTAATAAGTGTGTCACAACTGTGTGACAGAGGTAATCTTGTAGCTTCCACCTCTATCAAATGATTTGTGATTAAACTTACCACTAACAAGCTTGTTTTGCAGGGAAAAGGAGTGAACAATATTTACATTGTAGATTTGTCCACTCTGTCAGAAAATGTACTCACTTGCCTAAGTGTGTTAGTTAATGATCCTCTCCCGTGGCACAAAAGACTTGGTCATGCCAGTCTGAATCAGCTAAACAAATTAGTCTCCAAGGACTTGGTGATAGGGTTACCCAACATCTAGTTCAAGGAAGACAAAGTTTGTGAGGCATGTGCAAAAGGGAAGCAGGTAAGATCATCCTTCAAAACCAAGAAAATGGTAAGTACTTCCAAGTCGTTGGAACTGGTTCATATGGATCTTTGTAGTCCAATGAGTACAATGAGCAGAGGTGGAAAGAAATATGTAATGGTACTTGTTGATGATTATTATAGATTTACCTGGGGTACTATTTCTAACATCTAAAGATAAAGCATTTGATATGTTTACTACTTTTGTTAGAAAAACTCAAAAACAGTTAGGAAATCAACTTGCATCCATTAGGTCTGATCATGGAATTTGAAAATGCAAAGTTTACTGAATACTGTGTTGAAAATGGAATAGATCATAACTTCTCTGCCCCTAGGACTCCTCAACAAACTGGAGTTGTTGAAAGAAAGAACAGGACCCTTGAGGACATGGCTAGGACCATGCTACTTTCTAGTAAACTGTCTCACAGCTTCTGGGCAGAGGCTGTAAACACTGCATGTTACATAATCAATAGATGCATGACTAGACCCCTTGTAGAGAAGACTCCCTATGAGTTACTTAAAGGGAGAAAACCAAATATATCCCATCTTAGGGCATTTGGTTATAAGTGCTATGTACACAATAATGGAAAAGACTCCCTAGGTAAGTTTGATCCCAAAAATGATAAGGGAGTATTCTTGGGATATTCTTCACATAGCAAAGCATATAAAATGTTTAACAAAAGAACTTTGTGTGAAAGTGTGCATGTAGTATTTGATGACACTAACATTCTTTCTGAGAGACAGGAACATGAAGATGAATCCATTAGATTAGTAAAGGACTTGACTGAAGCATCAGCTCAGGTCAAAGTGGCACCAACAGAAGGAACAGGTGATGGAACAGGTTCTTCTATATAGGGCAACCTGACAGGGGGAACTAATAAAAGAGGAATTGAAATAAATCCCTTAAAGGAACCTGTTCATGACCTTGTTCCTCGGCAACAGAACATGGGAGAAACATCTAGCGGAAACCAGTTGGTTGTGAAACCTCACAAGTATCAAAGTTCTCTCCCATTGAGAACATTATCACTGATCCAATATCTGGAGTTAAAACTAGGTCACAATTAAAGAATATGTGTGCTTTTGATTTTTTTCTATCTATCATTGAACCTAAAAATGTTATTGAGGCTTTGCAGGATGCAGATTGAGTAAATGCAATGCAGGATGAACTCAACCAGTTTGAAAGAAGTGTTTGGCATCTAGTTCCAAGACCCAAGGACAGATCAGTCATTGGTACAAAATAGGTCTTCAGAAACAAACTTGATGAAGATGGAACAGTTACAAGAAAAAAGGCAAGATTGGTGGTCCAAGGTTATATCCATGAGGAAGGCATAGACTATGATGAGAGTTTTGCTCCAGTTGCAAGACTAGAGGCAATCAAACTTCTCACAGCCTTTGCAGCACACATGGAATTCACTCTTCATCAAATGGATGCTTCCTGAATGGCTACCTGTTGATACCCAATTTTTCCCTAAGTATTTTTATACCTAAATATTTCCAAAATAGCATATTGGTGCATATATAAGCACATCCAAGAGTTTTGACATATTTAATGATTTTTTAAAAAACCAATTTATTGCCTATTTTGCACAATAAAATCCAATAATTATTCCCAAAATTATTATTTTTGGTGAATAATTCATTTTATTTTCACATTTACACCTAAATATAATTAAATTAATTTTCGCATATTTTTTTTACAAATTTGTTTGGTATTTTAAAGCTAAATTGCATATAATTGTAATTATAGCCTATCTTGTAATTTATGACATTTTATGTTTATAAAATTAATCCCAACATTTTTTTAATTAATATTTATATAATACTTATTTACCCAGTACATTTAATTTGTTTTTAAAATCAGTCTTACTATTTTTTACAAAACTAAAAGGGAAAAATTGGCTATTTACGATTTGGCCTTATTGCATTTCAATTTTAGCTAATTTGGCACCCCATTTTAGCCCCAATTTGAAATCCAATTACCCAGCCCAATTAACATGCCTACCCGACCCAGTACATGTTGAACCGACCCAATCCATATCCCTTTTAAATCTCGGCCGTTGATCATTTAGATCAACGACCACCGTTACTTCTTACCTTTTTAATTTCACACAACCGCCTAATCCTATCTCATTTTCCCAATCCGCCGCCCTCAAACGCTCTCGTCTCTCGAGCTCTCTCAAAACCCTAGCCGCTGCCTCCCATCAAAACCCTAATCCATGGCTCCCCAGTCTCATCGGAGCCTTACACCGGCCTCCCATGGCTTTTATGGTCTCATCTCTAAGGTCCTATGACCAGATCTTGAAATGGTCTCGACCAAGCTTTGCTCGATGGCTTTTCTCCGGTCATCTTCAACATCTATCCGACCAGCCATGGCCATTCGAGTTCGATCTTCGACTTCTCTGTTCAGATCAATGGTTTCCAAAGCCTATCACGTCTCTTGGGTTTCTTACAAAACCCTAATCTCTGAGGTTCCTTCAATTTATTTTAGATCTGTTCTGGATCTATGTGTGTGTGAACCTTCTATATATTTTCTCAAAGATTCTTTAATGTTTTCTTTTAGAAACTCTATTTTTCTCAACTAGGGTTTCATGTTATTTTATCTCGAACATCTCTTCTCTGAATCTCGACATGCTTTTACTGTGTTTGTTTGTATTATCTTCTATCTGAACTCGCATGTTGAAAACCCTAATTTTCTTGGGGATTTTGTTTGAGTTTCCTGGTCTGTTTGTTAGTGGTGGTTTGATTCACCTTATTTTTATCTGAATTAGCATGTTAAAAGCCCTAATTTTGGGATCTTGTTTGAGTTTCTGTTTGTTATTCACTTGATTTACCCTCTCATATATCTAATTTAGCATGAGTGAAAACCCTAATTTTGGGGCTTATCCGGGATTCTAAACCTGTTTTGTTTGTTTGACTGCTCATCTCCTCTAAACTCGTTTGATTCTCGAAAACCCTAGTTTCTTTGGGGACTATTCAATCTCTTTTTGTTTGTGCAACTCGTTCGTTGAAATTGCAGTGTGCTTCCATTCTCTTGACTAATTTTTGGTTCTAAGTTCTTTGCATGCTTCTGAAAATTTTCTCTATTGTTAAGCACTGAAACTTGACTATCATGCCTTTTAGTTACCGCTACATGCTATTATTTTGCCACAACTTAGCCTCGCATGCCTAAGGCTATGCATTCCTTTATATGTTAAATTTCCCTCTCATAGTAGCCCTTAATTATGGGCTGACTTCAAATCTCTTTGTGTGATTCTGATTGCACTCTTGTAATTGATTCTTTCCTTATTGTACTGATTTCCCTGCTTCTCAGACCTATTTGAATGCTTGTCTTGAAATCTCGACCCCTGCCTTTCCTGCTCAAGTTGATTGATTCCCTTACCTTGGTTATATTGGTATTGGATTCTTATAGACCTTTCCTTGATTAGAGTCTGATGATTCTAGCCTATATTACCTACTATGTACCTGTACTATGCTTGAAATACTTCATTATTAGTCATAATCAGCCTATGTGATCTCTTTCCTTGTTTAGCACTTACATGTTACCATTTGATTTTTAATTCCTCAAATAATGGAAGTCTTTGATACTGTTTAATTCTAGTTGACACTTGTTCCCCTAATTATTGCTGAACTGCAATCTTTAGCTTATTTTCTGCCTGTTTTTACACTATAAATACTCTCCTCCCTTCTCTTTGAACACACACGAACACAAAATAATCTGAGTTCACAATTCACTTTCACTTATACTCTCTCTTTTTCTGATACTTGCACTGTTGTGGACTGTGTTTGTTTTCTTCTGCACTTTTTGCTTCTATACTGGTATGTCTCAATTAGTTTACATGCCTCAACAACAACGTGTTTAATTCTGGCCTTTTGTTTTGTCACATGCTCCCCCTTTCCTTTATAGTTCAGTATTTAAATTATGTATTCAAATAAGTTGTTTGTCATGAATTTGATACTTTATAAATTCCCTTGCCCTTTACCCTTTGTGTGTGAGTTGCGGTTCAGGGCATAACATCACTCCAATATTGCTGTCTATGATCCTGAACTGGATTCTTTGAATCCCAAACTCTATCAATTCCCATTCCTTTTCCCCTATATGTGTCTGAGCCCTGGATTTGAGTCTGATAGTGTCCAAATCACTATCCAGACTTTAGTATGACCTTCAAAAGGTCTGCTCCTAACTTGTTCAACCAAACAAGTGGTCAGGGGTGTGCCAACCTACCTTGTGGCTAGATATGACCACCACATGTCATGGCTCCCGAATTCCCTTTCACTTTGCCTTTACTCTTAGCTATAAGGTATGCCCCTCTCTTGCAAGCCATGCTTTGGGACCCCTAAGCTCCCTCTGAACCTGGATGCCTGAGAGCTGACTCTTCTACACTGCACTATTCTAATGCTAATGGTATCCTGGGTGTAAGCAATGCCTGGAATCCCTGAGATTCCTTGGAACTTTGAAACACCTTGGATAAAGAGAAGGATTTGGAAATTTGAATCCCGGAAATGGCTCAATCGCATGTTACCAGACATTTAGGTTGAATTAGGCTACTCGGATCTAGCTATTAGCTTTTGATGTATCTTTTAATTTCCAATTTGATTCATTGGTTTGTAATAATTTTGTATGAAACTCGAGGATTATAGTAAAAGGGTGTGGGAGGAGTCTTTACTTTTCTTGCATCCAAGGGGTAGAAATTATGACTTAGGATTTTATTTTTTATTAAACTAGAAATCCTGCCTATATGGTCTTTAATAGTGATTCAATCACATAGAGACCATGCCTATAGGATTTAACGCTTAACTTTACCACAAAATCACCTAGAAAGCATGCTTATAGGATTTAACACTCATGTTTCTATAATAACACATAGAGAGATCATGTCTATAGGCTCTTGCATTTCTGCATACACAAATGTCATTAGGCAAACCGTTTATAGGCTTAATAACAAAGTTGCATATAGACATCGTGTGTATAAGACTCCTATAATGTCATGAAAGGGTGTTAAAATCAGCAAACGTACAGAAAGCATGCCTATAGGAAATCTCGTCTTTAATAGTCTCATTCGTTTCTAAAACAGTACTCGTATCTATCTAAAACTGGTAATTTTCTACTTCTTTCCCGAAACCCGCTAAAATTGGTAAACCCTTTCTAATAATCAACCTGCACTTTCCTGAAGCTTGTAAACCTTTTAATCAGTCTGCATCTTTTCTGAAACAACTGGTAATTTTTTTCTAAAATCAGTTTGCATCTTTTCACTTTGTCAAAACTGATAACTCTTTTTTCTAAAATCAGCTTGCATCTTTTCTGAAACTATTGGTAACTCTTTGCATCTTTCCTGAAATTAATAGATCTTACGCCTATTTATTATTCAACACATAGACAAAAGGTTGGCTAATTAATGAATTGGGTCAGTCCCTGAAAATTGTATCCGAGTTGCCGAATGCAGACTTTCTGTCTAAATATATGTTTTGAACCAGTCCGCTCGCTGCTTAATTTTAATCTAAGACCAAATCAATATTTGTCAAGGCATGCTAAACTAGATGATTGTTTGACTTCTGGGGTTAATTTGAGCCTTGTTTGCTTGTTTGTTCTACCTTTTTATTTGATAATTGTTTTTGAATGTCGAGCTAGAATTTTATCCTTTAAACTCCATAAAGGCCTCCATGCCTTTCTTCCCCTCTAGGACAAGAAGTCCTAATACCCCGGGACTAATAGGATTGGGACGGGTAGTAGCATGCGATAAGTAAACGATACCGTTCCACGCTTTAATACCTTAACAGGGTGAGAAGGGTAGAAATGGAGATGATTATTATACGATAACACTCCGCGTACAATTGGGTACCAGTGTTGTGCGAATGATCCATGTAATGTATAAACCTAGGACCCCCTCCTCCTTCTTTATTAGTTTTACAATTCTTTCTGAATCTTAAAAACTGTTGCACTTTCAATTTCTGTTTCTCACATGATTTTCGGTTTGTTCACACTAAGTACTTGACTTCTTCCCCTATTTGCACATTTTTAACAAACTGCTCCTTTCTAAAATTCAACATTTCTTTTAACTTTTTGTGCTTCTTGTACTTGTTTATTTGCACTTGCATTTAAGTCATAATTGTAGCATGGCCGGGAACCACACTAGTGGATCTTGAGGGGTGCCTAACACCTTCCCCTCGAGATAATTTCAAGCCCTTACCCAAGACTCTGGTTTTCATCTTTTCTTCTAAAAGTGTCCTAATGTACTATAATCATTAGGTGGCGACTCTCCGAACTAAAAAAAAACCCAACTCCCAAATTGGGGAAAAGAGTTGTCTTCTCGAATGTCATGAACCCGATTCCGCTTTAGGAAAAAAAGGGGGCGTCGACAGCATGGCGACTCTGCTGGGGATTTCTTTAGGCTTTTACCATTGCATGCTATACGTGACTTTATTGCTTTCTTTTATCACTTTTGTTTAATGTATTTATTTAAAACTAACCTGTTTCTTTTGTTCTTTTTCTTTAATTACTTTCATTTATTGCTTTGTCATCAATACTGTTGTAATTTCTGAGCAATCATTGTAAACTTTATTGTATGAACGTGAAAATACATGTCAATTTGTTTCATCCTTGTAAACTGCATCTTCAACATCATATTCCACTCGTGCCAAATAAATACTATAGCAACGCTTATAATGAGTAGTTGCGCACTTCCAATACTATCACCCCCTAAATTTGGCAAAGGCATATTTGCGGTAAAACCAATCGATCAACGGTGTAGTCGAGGGTTCCGTGCCTTTCCCTCTTGAGTTGTTCGCTCAAGGGTACCAGTCTAGCACTTCAAGATAGAAACCTTACTCCATTAAACTGTACATGCATCATGGTCAAACCTAGCCGAGTCAGTTATGTTATCCTCATAATGGCTCATTAAGATTGCCTTGTCCAAAGTCCACCGGGTTCCTTGAAACCCAAACGGACACCTCCACATTCTATGCATTTACTCGGAGAACTTAAGTGCTTTGCTATGCTAATTATTGATTTAAATAGTCGAGTCTGGTGGGGGTAAGGGCCTAACACTCTATTTTGTAGAAAATAAGGCACGAGATCCCCAGATTTGGCATGGTAACCAACATTCATCCAAGGCTACTGAATTGGTGGAACGACCTCCATTCTAGTGATCAAACACTCGTCCGCAAGTACCTAGGGAATCTGCCTTCTCTCCTAGAGATTCAACCTAACAACAGAATCATAGAGGCTCCAACATTGTTCTGGGATAGTGACAAATCTGTGTTTCGCTTTGGTGATCTAGAGATGACTCCTTTACTTGAAGAGATAGGGGGTCTAGCTAGAATTCCTTGGGAGACTCCGGGTTTGCTTATGCCAGAAAATTGCAAAGGAAGGGGTTTCCTTAAAATGATGGGGTTGAAGAAAAACCCAAACTTAACCTATTTGAAAGACTCCTTCATCCCCTTTCACTATCTATACGAAAGGTACGGCCATAGCAAGTCATACCGCACCTATTCAGACGAATTTGCTATTACCTCATTGGGGCATGTCCATAGAAGGGTCTTTGTTTTCATGTTTTGATTTTTGGGGATGATCGTGTTCCCTATGAAGAAGGCTAGGATCCACACCAGACTAGCCATGGTAACCAAAACTTTGATGGAAGGGATTGGTGGCAAACTTTCAGCATAGTGCCCATGATCATCGCCGAGATATACCTCGCCTTGAACAAGTGTCAACAACAAGGCAGTCATTTTAAGGGTTGCAACTTATTGCTTCAGCTTTGGCTCATGGAACACCTCCAGAAAGGAGAATACTGATAGGAGATCCTACGCATAGATTGGGATGATCATATCACCTTCTACTAGCCGAGGCGTATGAATTATATGCCAAAGATGTTCGCTCAGCCGGAGGACGCCAGAGGATGGGTAGAATTGTTCGAAAATCTGAAAGAAGACTAGGTGCAATGGACGTTTGAGTGGTTCCCTACAGATGAATTCATTGTCCGATCCCGAGATGCACCATTTCTCATACTGATTGGTTTGAGAGGTACTTATCCTTACGTTCCTCTCCGAGCCATGAGGCAAGAAAACAAATCATACCAAGGGTTGATAAAACAAGTCACCTCAGGGCTGATTCCCAAGATGATGATAGCCCTCACAGGTGTCAGGCTCAACATTTGTGGCATTGCAAAATCGTTTTGGGGAAGGAATACATTGATCCAAACAGGTACCATGCCGGTTGTGTGCCGCATTATTCGGTTTGGTTAGAAAATGATGGCATAGGTCAGTTGAGACTTGTTCAAGGTCACAGAATTATTGACGAGCATTCGAGAGTGTGAAAGCGAGCATCAGGAAATACAAGAAGCCCATTAGAAATTAATCGAGGAATGGAAAGAAATGGCTGTCAGTGCCAACAACCGACTAGGATATTTGGAGCGGGGTCTAGTAGAGCTGGAAGGAAAGTTCATCAAGAGGATCGAAGACTGCCAAAACGCTGAAGGAAATGCGCGCAGACATCTGGCCCGAGCCTACTTACTACTACAACTACGCGAGTTGGTGGAGCTGTTCGAGGGAGACAAGGATGCCAAATCTGGGGAAGGTCCTTCCAGGACCAAGTAGTTAGGAGTCCTTTATTTTTACCTTAATGATGTAATAAGGCCAATGGCCACTAGTGACATTTACTTTCTATTATTTAGAGTCGTTTTGGGTCGTCTTATTTTTATCAATAAAATGAGGCATTTAGCATTATAAGTTCTCCAAAACTATTTGTCGCTAGGTCTACCTCGGGCACAACGAGGCACCAAAATTAGGACGCGATTTATATTCTCGCCCAATGTGTTTAAATACTGCAATACTTTTTCCTCAGAACCCACACTAACTTGTTACCTTTTTTGTTTTTCTTTTATTTTTATTCCCCTCCCCAAAGGTTAGTTCGTGCATTCTAACACCATCAACATACTCCACAAGATCCAAGGGCCCTCCACCTCCTCCTCCTCTGAGTCCTGTCCGGAACAAAAACAAAGGCAAAAATGGGAGATACAAGCTCCAGAAAGGAGATTGAGATTCCTCAGGGGACCCCTGTTGCTAAGGAAACTACTACACAACTGGAACAAAAGCTGTTGAAATTCCAAGAAGTACTGGATCAGGTTCGGAATTTGGCGAACCTATCATTTTCCCTCACCGCTCCTGATGTCAACACCCAAAATCCTGCATATCCACAAAACACCCCGCAACCACAGATACAACCCACTCATACCTGCAACATATGACACACTCAAAATAACACCCCACTACTCATTCCCGAGCCACTGAACACCATAAATGACCATCTCCACAACACTCCTATTTACATGGATACTATACCCCACTACGCCCAATCCATCTCAAATGCACCTGAGTCTGATGACAAGGATTCCCTCATCAGGAACTTAGCGGCAGAGCTAAAAAATTAACCAACCGAGTTCAGGGCGTGGAAGGTAACAAAGGCGTTGAAGGATTGAATTACGAGGACTTGTGCATTCAACCAGATGTTGAACTTCCGGAGGGGTACAAACCTCCCAAGTTGGAAATGTTTGATGGAATAGGAGATCCTAGAGTCCACCTGAAGACCTATTGCGATAAGCTAGTGGGGGTCGGAAGAGATGAGAAGACCCGTATGAAGCTCTTCATGAGGAGCTTAAAGGGAGATGCACTATCCTGGTACATCAGTCAAGCCCCCAAGAAATGCACAAATTTGGTAGGAATGGCATCATACTTCATGGATAGGTTCCGATTTAATATAGAGAACGTACCAGATGTATTCTACATACAAAATTTGAAGAAGAAACCCATTGAAACATTCCGCGAGTATGCTAGTCATTGGAGGTCAGAAGCTGCAAAGGTCAGGCCGGCCCTAGAAGAAGAGAAAATGAATAGATTCTTCATTTAGGATCAGGATCCCCAATATTACGAGAGGTTGATATTAATTGAGGGTCAAAAGTTCTCTGATATCATCAAACTCGGAGAAAGAATTGAAGAGGGCATCAAGAATGGTATGGTTACAAATCTTGAAGCATTGCAAGCCACCAATAAGGATTTACAAACTGGTGGCACGTCCAAAAAGAAAGATGTAAGTGCCGTGATGGTCGCACAGGGAGCCAAATCACCACCAAAATACCACACTTACCCATCATCTCCACTTTCATATCAGCCTATCCCAAATTACCAAGCACCTGCACCCTCCTATCCGCCTCCCGTTTACTAGTCCTCTCCACCTCTCACATATCAACCCACCTCACCCAGATACTCTCAACCAGCGCCTGTTTACCAAGCTTATAATGCTCAACCCCCTCACTATCAATCACCACCCACCCATCACAATTTTTCGAGACCCAGACCAAATTTTGATCGTAAACCTCCCAGACAATACATAGCCATCGCAAAACCAATTGACCAGTTATATGAAAGACTTAAATCTGCTGGTTACGTCACTCCTATCCCAGCCAAAGCTCCAGAAAATCCCTCCCAGTGGGTGATCGGTGCGGACTCAACCCTTGGGAAGAGTGGGCGCTAACAACTTTTACCCGATAGTGGTTTCGGGGTCAATTTACTCAGGGAACTAGTTATGGGAGTCAAGTATTTGTGAAGTCTAAGAAGGTGTTTTGGCTCCTGATTTTGCTTCTATCATTTTTGGTTTTTCTTTTGTTTATCAACTAAATTTATCAACTACAATTTTAAACTAAATTATGCTAAGTAATGATGCTAGTTGTATGCAATAAGAGAAAAGTACTACGGTCGTAGCACTTGCCTAGGTGACTAATTAACGGGTATAGAATTATAATGCAAGGATGATAATTGAGGGAAATATGGATAACCGTTGCACTTAGCACTCACTCTCACACCTCTCGGTAGAGAGAGTGATTTTGCCCAATTGACTCTCTCGAGACCAATTGGGTAGGCTAATTTGCCCAAGCAACTAATGGTTCAAGTAGGGTAGTTACTCTCTCGAGGTTTAACCCGTTACTTGGGACTACCATTCTCATGGGTCCATCCCAAATCCTTGTTGGGTTAATTGTGAGGTCATAGACTCTCTTTCTCAAGAAGAGTCAAGACCCACTAAGCTAGACTTAGTGTTTGCAACCACCAAATCCAAGTGAAAACATACAATTAACCCAACTACCAAACACCCAACATCATCCAAGGATTAAACAAAAACACCCATTAATTACCCACACTAGGGTTGAGCCACAACCCTAGCTAATGGGTTTAGCTAGACATGGAAGAAGTAGAAATAGAAGAAATACTAGAAGAAATTAACATAATCATTAACTACAAGATTAATCTACTTGAATCCACGTTAATTGCAAGAGAAAATTGCCTAAAGTAGGCTAATACAAAGTGTCTCGTGCTCGGCTGCTCAGATAGATTACCAAAACTTAACCTAAAAAAGTAAAATGTTCTATTTATACTACACAGGAAAAACCGGGCAAAACTACCACTGAGGGTCTGGCGCGGACCGCATAGAAATGTCATGCGGCCTCGTAGGGCAACTGGTCTTCATATCTGGGCTTCTGGACTTGAGGATGCGGACCACGTAAAAATGTCACGCGGCCGCGTAGGTAGAGTCATGCGGACCGCGTGGAAATGGTGCGCGCCCGCACTATAGAAATCGTCCCATTTTGGCTCTCTGATCTTTTACCCACACAGACCGTATTGATTTGGTGTGCGGCCGCGTGGGACTTTTCCTTGACTTTTTTGAGCCTCTGATCAATCATCATTGCGGACCGCGTGGAAATGAATGCGGTCCGCGTGGATCTTCTTCAGAATTGTTGCTTCTCTGAACTTTCCTGCGCGGCCGCATGACAAATCAGTGCGGACCGCGCAGGTTGGGCTTTAACTTGATAGCTTTCTGAACTTTCCTGTGCGGCCGCATATCAAAACAGTGCGGTCTGCACAGGTCACCTGTTTCCCAACTTTCAGTCATCTTTTGGCGCTTGGTAGGTTTCACTCCTTTTTGAGCCGATTTGTGATATTCATCATCTAGTCGCTCAAACCCGCAATCAAGCACAACTTCTAAGCAATTCAGGACTAATCAAGAGCAATTTATGCACAAAGCTCAGGTAAGAATGGGTATAAAACATGCACAATTCATATTTATCAACTCCCCCAAACTTAAACCTTTACTTGTCCTCAAAGCAATTAAAATGAGACCTAACCCTCAATAGAAAACATCCAAGTAATTCCTGTTTGTCCTAAAGTAACCTCAATCAAGCATCAATTGGGACTAACAATT